>CM053789.1:254036759-254264259 GCA_028749045.1 Cupressus sempervirens
TGACCAGTCCTAGGTTGTTACCAGAGGCTTGGGGGTTATGAGATCTGTTGGCATGTAGATCTTACTTGGTCTCAATCTTTATAAACCCAACCATGGTAATGTGATCGTATGCTCTATGATATGTTTGTTATTGTTCATCAATCTTCATGTGTGAAGCTGAGATGTATATATATCTCAAACACTTGAGCTAATCATTTTTGAGTCATCGATCAGTTATCCTTGGTTTATTTTCTAGTCGCCATGATGGGACTAAAATGTGGATTTATTCTTGATGATTTCATATTGTGACATGTTTGACTCAACCATTTTGGAGTCTTCGATCAGTATGATTTTGAGATATTCTTGGTTGTTTATTGAGAACCAATGGATATGGTGATTTATTTTGAGATATTTTTGGTTATTGAGAACCAATGGATACTTTGATTATCAGTGATGCCTTTAGTTGCCTATTGAGAACTGTTGTGGTCATGATTTTCTATGGATGCTTTTTCAGATGCTCATGGAGATTTGATGATTCTTATCTTGGAGATTTGATGATTCTCATTGTGGATATTTGATGCTTTTATCATGGATATTTGATGATTCTTTTTATGAATTATCTTCTGGATTTCTTTATAGTCGCTTGTATAGGACTGTGGTGATTTATGATTCCATGAGCATTAGGGTAGGTAATCTACTTGTAGTGTTGGGAAGTGGCTTGCAATGGGGGTCGGGGCCCTAAGTGGCTGCCAGGGTAACTCATTGTAAGTTTGGTTAATAAGTGATAATATTTACACACTAAATGGGGATTAAATGAACCTAAAAAGATAATTGTTTTGGTTCTCGCGTATGCCTTGAGCGCTTTTACAGGCTAGGATGGGAGTAGTGAGACACATGGTTGTGACCTTGCATTCCGTAGTATGCCTCGTTAGTATGAGAGCATACTAGTGGCCGAATGAGATCTGTATGGACCCATGGAGTTTAGCTAACTACCAGGGTAACTTGTACAAGATAGATGCGATGACACTTTCCCGCTTGCAGAGTAGGTTTCCTACATGTTATTGTGTGCCTCTGGGAATTAGATGTCAGTTTTGTGTGTGTTAGAACCTTTGAGTTAGTATACTTTTAGGATTCCTGGACTATAGAGATTTATGCTTCGTGGTTTTGATATCCTGTTTGGGACTTGAGATTATCTCCTTAGCATAGTGCGAGTGGACCATTTAGGTTCCACGCGGTCGGGTGGTAGTGTTTTATCATTCTTATCATTAGAGATCCGTCTGAGACACCGTGGTTGGAGCATTATTGGTTGGTATTTAACTTCATTATGTTCTTGGAGCATTATGGTAGATGATATACCTTATGATGGATGTATTTATTGGTATGTTTCTTATATTGATGGTTTGCATATATTAGATGATGGTATCCTATGCTTTGCTTTGCATGTTAGTAGGATGTTTTAGGAGTGACATTCCTACTATGTTTATAGCCGATGATCTCTTCGGTGCTATGGAATGTTATGCACGGAGGGATGGCTAGGATCCACGATGGTCTAATGATGCTATTTATAGTTGGGAGGAACCATGTACTTAATTAGTTATGTTTGTGATGTATGGTTATCTTTTATGATGGATGTTTATATCTTCTATGATGATGTATCATGTATTGTTTGTGGTTTCATTTACTTTAATTACATCATGGATTAATATTGGATGATGATGTACTTTATTTACATGGATGTTTATTCTTTTAAGCTTTTCATACCTTGTAACATGTATGGTGGATGATTGAGCAATCTAAAATGTACACTTGTATATGGTTTAAGAACATTGGATGTATCCTTGTTATTTCATTGTTAAGGATGTAATGTTAAATGAATAAGTTATGATTAGAAGTAATTCAATGTTAAGGGATCTTTAAAGAATGTAACTATTATGTTATGTCATATTTACTTGCAGTTGGATGTTACTATTGCTTCCACAAATGTTGTGAATGGTCTATAATTTATGTTTTAAAAAAAAATTGTTTGGCAAACTTAGTGAAATTCTTTGGATCCCTTGGCGGGGCATTACAAAATTTATTAAGGCATTTTTAACAAATTGACCATTTATGCTGACACTTACTATTGGACTCCCTGGGTTAGAATATTTTGGTGAAATCACTATTCCTAACATGATATCAGCTAAGTGTCCAACAACATGAATTGTGGTAGGATCCTTCTTCTTCCTTCCGGGTTTCTTTAGACAAGCTTCCCTTATAGCTTTTCCATAAGAAAGAATGTCCTTAATAGCTTGAAACAAAGGTATTTGGACATGCATATTCTTCAACAGATTAACAATGTCAAATGGTTGTTCCTTGCTTTGTTCAGGTTCCTTTTATATTAGTGTGTCTAGAAAACAAGACTCTACTATTGGTTGAACTGGTATTGGTATGGTAACATTAGTTGGGTCAACAGGTTCATCAACCAAAGGTTCTGATGCTGTAGGAGAGTCTAATACTTCAGTTATAAGAGGTGGCTTTGGTGCTGGTAAGGTTGTTCCAAATCTCAAATGTATATCTATGACATCTAGGGCATAAGCAGGGTGTACTGCTAAGTATCAGCACTATACATGGTCTATTGTGGTTGACTATTTGGATTTGGCTAAGGCCATATAGGTAGCTGTGTTTTCTTTTGAGGTCCACTATTTGTAGGTGGTGGCATTAAAGTAGGTTGTTGAGCTAGAGGGGGTAATTGTGGAGCACCAATATTTTGGTTAGGCCATTGTTGAGATCCCTTCCATTGGTTTGGAGATTGCCAATTCCCTTGGGGTGGTTGCCATTGGTTCTGCTAGTTCTGGGGCCATTGGTTAATTTGCTAGTTAGGCCAAAGTTTTTGGGAATTTTGAGACCATTGAGACTATTGCGGGGTATTTTGCCCAGCATTATTCCAATTGGGTTGGTTTTGTGGAGGACCTTGGGTATTGCAGTTTTTCCATTGATTACCATATGAATTTGAATTTTGCAAGGGGTCTTGAGGCATACCTTGACGTTGAGCCCATGGTTGGCATTGAGCAGCAAAGAATACTTGCTCATCATCCCCATCTATCTTTACATATCCAGTTGGAAGATGTTGGTTCTCCATGCTTGCAGCCAATTTACAGTGGTGATCCTTCTTTTCCTTTCAGCAATGAGGACAATACTCAGCTAGTTGTAACTCAGCCTCTGCTTGCTTCTTCTTTGCAGTCATTGTATCCAACTATGTAGCGACATCATTAATGATGTCTTGTTTGAAATCTAACAACAAATTGGATATTTCAAGTTTTGAAATGCCTTGACTAATTCCTTTTGTAACCGTAGAACAGAGTCCTCAAATTTTCTTCATGGTTGACATTGAGTAGTTCTGACATATATTTTTGAGGTTATCCCATTGAGCTTGATATACATCTCCACTGGCCATCAGGTCCAATGCTTCCAAATAGTCTTCATTCACTCCTCTTAGAAAGACTAGTTTTTGGGAATCTTCAGACAATGTGTGCTGAGGATTCTTTTGTAGTGTATATAAAAATTGAGAAACATAGTCTTCTAATGTCTCTTCCTCCTTATATGATATCCTAAAAATATCATCTCCTCTTGTGCCAGATGCTTTGCAATATTCTTTATATTTTTCCAAAAACAAGGCTTGCATTTCATCCCAATTCACAGCTGCATTGGCTCCTAAGCCCATGAAGCATCGTAAAGTTGATTCTTTCAATATGGCTAGAAATAATTTAAGCTGATGGGCATCAGTGTTGTATTTGAAACTACGACAAAGGATGTCAAACTCAAATAAGAAGGTATCAAGGTCTTCAGTTGTAAGGCTTCAGTTGTAAGGCCATAGAACTTTGGAAGAGCAGTGGGAGGTATATTCTTGAGATTGGCATTGGTTATGAGACTTGGAAGTGGAAATGGAAAAGTGGGTTGTGCCATGATTGGTGGGACTGGATTATGAGTTTTCTACTGGAAAGGAATGTTAGGCACTGGACGATTAACAACTGGTGGATTCAAGGTAGTGTTATCAAGAAGACTGGTCAATATTTCAGTGAAAGGTTGCAGCCCAGATATATCTAGGGATTCAACTCTTGATGATGATACTATGGGGAAAATAGGACTTGCATCTTCAAAGGACAACTCAACTTCTTCTTCAACTTCTTCATTCAAATTAATAGATCCTTGTGGAAGAAATCTGCATATTCATCTCATCAACTTCGTCTTCGATGCATGCAACTAAAATTTTCACACTGGTAAAAAGAACTTAATTTTGAAAACTATGACTCAAAAAATGCTCCTAGCTTGACACCATCCCTGGGAACGGCGCCAAAAATGAACCGGCTCACAATAGGTATTACATAGTCATGCACTAGGGCTGGCTTAGGAATAATCTATTCAAGCTAAGGACTACTTTTCCCCTACCATGAGGTGCATTTAGATTGTCAACCCAAAGATGTATACTTGAAATGGTCGGCATAGTATGTGCACTAAGTACCATGATGAGTCATTATGCTTGTGTTGTAGGAAAGTAAAAATACAAAGGAAGAAAACTACACTACTACTGTGGAAAGGAAAATACTGAATCTATGAATGTTGAAAACATAATGAAAAGATAACAAAGATTCCATCTTGACTCATCCACTAGATTGTTCTCGCAGATGCTGCAGGAACGTTCATGAAGTGTGATGCTACAGGAAGGAATTAACTAGCTACGTCTTACTTAAAATACTACTAATGCTAGCAAAATGAATCTATTCTATCCTAATGTAATCCACCTTCCAAGTGGGCCCCCTTGGTTGGCTTCTCTAATCTACCAATGTAGGATAGAAGCTAAAGAGAACTAATTCATTTCATTAATCAGTCATTACATGATTCAAAATTGTAAAACACAACTGCAACAAACTATGAATTAGTGTTCTCTCTTACTCGATAAAACATATTAAAAAACCAAAACTTCACACACAAGAGTCAATCCTAACATATATAGGGAATCTACTCTTTATTACATAACAAAAAAGTAACTGTCCTAAGTTCAGTATACAGGAGAGAATATAGGAGAACAACTAAAAGTGAAAAGGAAGGATAACAGAATTGAGGAGGGAGAAATGAAGTCTCAGCATCACTTGTTACAATGTAAATGCAAAGAAGGCAATGGCTCATAAAAGCTCCTCCTTATTCGCTACCATGTTTCCTGGAGTGGTTATAACTTCCTTTTCGTGGTTGTTCCTTGATGCTCGTTTCTCCTTGAATGTTGTTGGCAACCAACTTCTAGATTCTTTCGCTCATCCTTTAATCTTTATCATCAGGTTAATTATGATATAAGACATATTTGCAAATAAACATCCATCAAACTAAATTCAAGCATAAGAATGCACGTTTGGATATTTATATGAAATACTGCATATTAGATATAATTTAGGCAAAAGATGACATAGTTTTTCTACCCCATAAATCATCAAAGGTTTATCAAACATAGGCTTATAAGTGTTAAAACAAGGATAAATGGAGTATCACAAAGTATCTTAGACATAACAAAATAAAGGCATTTTTTAGACTCATCACATATATTAACCAATAATTTCATAAGTTGAATAATGGCATACATCAAATAAATGGTGTACATCAAATGTGTATCGAATATGTCCACTGATACCTTTATATATATGTCTATCAACTATATCTTTTCCTTCCCACAAGGGGAAGGAAACAAATCTCTTGATGTCTTCTGTCTTCATGTGGAGGGAGATGATGGAGATGATGGGGTCCTCCTAACTCACTCACTCATCCTCTTGTTGAGGCTCTTCTCTAACTTGAGCTGATACAAAAAAAGTAGATATGAATCAATATTTATTATATGTTGAAACCAAATATATGTAAGCACAAAATTAATTATTTTCTTACCGCCATCAAATAGTCACTCTGTAAGTCCACCTTGAAGGCTCACGGATGATCAAGCCTAATGAGACCCTACAACAATTCAATCAAGATAATCACTTATAAACAATATTAGAAATTTTGATAATAACTATTATAAACAACAACTAAAGCCAAGAAAATTATTTCATACCTCAGTCAATGGCTATCAGCTAGCCATAGCTGCAGCCACTCCACGATCCATAGACTGTCGGAGATGAGGAGCAGTGTCAAACATCATGTGCTACATGTCATACAATACATGTTACATGAAACATGAAACAAATATAATCAAATAAATTAAATTAACATGAAACAAATGTACTTGCATGTAGCTTGTATGATGTCTATGCTCTAAGTCCATAGTAAATGTTGACGGTCCTGTAGAGAATTGAGGAACATGCATAATTTTTTTCATCAATTCTTAATATGATTACTTAATAAATATATGTATTAATTTAAATGATTAAATCGATACATACCTCTAGACTCATGGAAGGGACAAAAAATGGGGCCATAGGATCGCTACTAGGCTCACCAACACTCTAACCCTAAATTTTGAACAATGTCAATAGATGTTAATTAATTATTTATTCACTATACATATGAAATGTGATCAAATTAGTAAATTTTAATTTTAATTTACCTGTATGTCAATGCCAATTGTGTCATTCAGGAACTTATCAATGATGATCCTATCATCCGCACCATATCCAGCATGAGTGCCAAATGTCCATAAGGATCCACATGAAGTGCACATGTGACCATGACACACAGAAGGCTCCCCCTCAACTAATGGGCTCGTGTAATGGATGATGGTCTGTGTCAAAGCATTAATGGTCCCTAGAGTCCTGACCTCTACATGTTCCTTCACAACTAAAGGAATAGACACATGCTCACATTGTGGCTTGACTAAAGGTTCCCTAACTACATTAGGGTCACGATGTGCTCCTAGCCTCTCAAATGATGACCCCCCACCTCTACTATAGGATTCTAATATATCAAAATAATTGGGGATCTCCGCAAGGAAAAAATCACAATACAATTTCTTCAAAAAATGCATAGGGACCTTGTGATTATTCCAAGGAGGGGCATCAAAAACCATCCACCATCTATCCCAAAAAACATTTCTAATAGCATCATGTATGCACCAATGGATGGGGAACCATTTAGTACCCTCTCTAACAATATTTTTCTCACTGGATTTTCTAAATAATGCACATATTCTACCTTTTGGAATTTCTTTTTTTTAACATCTTCACATGACAATTTATTTGCATAAAATCTTTTTTGTTCATCCCTCTTAACCTGCCAAACATCTAACTAACCACTAGATGAAGCTATCTAGGTCTTAGTGGATTCAAGGGATGATGCCAATTGAGCCCTCACTAGATTGGGTTTTCTAGATTCTTTCAACCGACCAATGAGTCCTTATAATTTAGTTTTGCCTCTCTCTATTTCATTCATTATATTTTCTTTTGTGCTAGTGGAGGTCTTGCAATTGGCTTAGGCTGTGGAATTTGTTGTTCTTATTGGGCAGGGTTTTGGTTTTGATTTTCTTGAGGCTTTTGGGGTTCTTGGGGATTTTCTGGTTGATTATTGACATTTCCTCATAAAAAATCAATTGAAATCTAAATAAATAAACAAGTCTAAATAAAAATTGTAAAAAATCTACAAATCAATATAAAAAACCTAAAAAACAACATGAAAAATATATCAAACAATGCAAAATGAAATTTAGATCACATACAGCGTGGGCATGGGCGTGCTTGTGATCTCAAATTTTACTGGCAAGGAGGCATATCAGCAAGGTGGGTGGTGAAAAGCATTGTTTTGTCAATTCATGTACACGCTGCTATTGGAAGAAAGTTAAAATCAAAGATAAAACAAATGGCCTGTGGGTATGTAGCCCATTTATAAAATTTTACTTTTTTCATAGCATGTATGTGCTATAGCACATACACACTATATTGCATACACACTATGGATTGGGTTACCCAAGCCATAGTGCATGCATGCTATAGTGCATACACGCTATAGCACATACATGCTATTCAAAAATGGAATAAAAAAAGGTTGTCACCTTTTTAGCACCACAACTCGGTGCATATACTCAAAATTGGTATTATTATTTAGAATTTTAAAATGAAGTAAACTAATGAAATGTGTAGAAATTGATGAATTTTAGGATTATAATTTTAATAATTATTTGGGATAAGAAATTATATATTTTCCTATTTTTTAAAGGTAAATTTTAGTTGCTGAAAAATGTTGGAAATTAGGGGTCTAGTTCACACCACAAAACTATATGAAAATAAACTTATTTCCCTTTTATCTTAGATTATGTTATCGATAATATATATAGCTAGAACAATCAAAAATCAAAATGTGCTTTAGACCTATATTTTATCTTTTATAACGATTCAAGTTTCAACTTAATCAAATTGATAGTTTTCATCTCCTACCACATTTTAAAAAATAAATCTATTCCAACCGAAAGAAAACTTATTGATTTAGGAAGAGAACTCTCTCTAGTAGAATGTCATATAATTTTTAAATTTTTTTGATATTTTTTAATATTTTTTTCTTTCTCAAAATCAACATCTTTATGAGTGTTAAAATATGTACTTAAAGAATTTTTTAATTACAATATACTATATCTAATTAAAACACTGTGAACTCTATATAAGAATATTCTTGACTTTGAGCTCTCTAAAATGGTGTCTATATGTTATTAAAAAAATATCATAATAAATAGTAAGAATTATTAAAACATCATATTTCTAAAATAATTGTGGATACTAACTAGTATAAAACATGCATTTAATAGACATTTGTAGTTGGAAATGTGTGAGACCATATATAACTTAGCTAGAATAATTTTATCAAGATCATATGTTTGAAATAAAAAACAACTAGATAGAAATACTCAAAATTAGTCTTTCTAATAAGTCAGCCTAAAAGCTAACATAGCTTTGTACTTTTTCTCAACTCCTCTACTGCCACCCTCTTCTAGTAACTGAGATAAGGTGTGAATGACTTATTTATTTATTTCCTTCCCTACTTCTTGGGGGTCATTGCTTCTCTTCCTGCAATCATTCCAATTTCATATTTTCTTGCAAGTGCTCTTTCTCACTAGCTCAAGCCAAATGCAATCTTCCTTAGAATATACTATTGTGAGTTCCTTCATATTATAATAGATATGAGAGGTAAAGAATCATATCAATCATTTTTCCAATACACCTATATAATAATCAGTGTGTTGCAACCCATTGTTCTCAAGTTGTGCTACATAGAGTACTAATCCTATTACAAGTCATGCAATTGTTACTTGTGATTTATTTCCATAAATTCTCTATTCTTGAGTGTTAAAGAATCAATGATGTAAATTAGTTGTTGTATTATCATTATCAATCCTTGGTCATCAAAAAAGAAACAATGTCATAAATAAGCCACATAATTTTTTTAAAGGAATTAATAAAAACTTTTGAGTATCTTTGTTTACCTTGCTTGTCTTGTGTTACTGATAATATATACCCACAATTATAAATTGTCATAGCTTTTAATGATAAGTGATCACATTGCTAATGGAATAGGTTGTTCATGATTAATTGAAGAATCATCAATGTTTATTACTTTACAAGAGTTTTTTGAATTAAAATAAATTTGAATTGCTAAAATGATACTTGCATCATACATGGGTTGAAATCTCCTAGGATACACCCAAGGCCGAAAGGGTCAAGTATTAATGGGTGGGGAAGAGAAGAGAACTGTAAAGAATAAACATGTGTCAATAAATGATATTGATGAAATGATAAAATTTTATATACCAAGTCATCTCATGGTAGACCAATATTTAGATCTTCTTAACTAGTCGAGAGGTAGGATTGATACTCTAGTAGAAGGATGCTCAGTGGATGAACAAGTTATTCCATTTCTATTTAAGGGTAGGGAGGAGATTTCTTGAATGAGATTGTGTGGAGATATTCAAGGGTTTATAGTTGTGAGGTAAAGCCCCTAATAGTGCTTCTCTTCTCCACCAAATGCCAAGACAAGTATGATTTATGCATTCAAACATCTATAGGTACCATGTATTTTACTTTTATGATATTTGAAATTACAAATCGAAGATATTATAGATTGAATTATATCATTGAATCAATTATTCCCTTCAATGGAATTAACTTTTCTCATTAATGTAATTTGGTAACCAATTAGATTAGTTGATATTCCATTTCAACATGAAATGTATTTGTATGCATGTGATAGGCTTAGCTTACGATTTTTATTATAATCATTCATTAATGTGAATAATGATTATGAACATATTTTCTAACTATATGTAGTAGTAGGAAGAAACAAGATGATATAGTGGTGTTTGATACCCTAAATGATATCTATAATCATTATATAGTGGTATAGCTTTTCATTCCCTAAGTGGTATATGTGGATTAACTTGAACTAAGAAAATATTTCCCTAGGTGGATTTTGGTTTCAAAGTTTAGGGTATGTAGAACTTAATAATTATTTTAGATTTATTAATGATGTTTTCAATTGTTCATTATGTTGATTCTAACCATTAATCTCTTTTCTATGACCATAGTTGTTATAACTTCCTTCTCATTCTCTTGAATAAGGAAAAATAATTGTTCTCATTTATATGATAGTTGTTAACCAAGGCTTTGGAAAAGGTATTTTTTTACATAACCATACTATTGGATAAAATTGTTAATTGTGTATTTTATTTGATGTTACGCAAATGTCATATCAGTGATCAGATAGAGTCTGCCTCAGATGATCAACAAAGCAATTTACAATGTCTACTAGACGCTCCTAAACATTACATAGAAAAGTTAATGTTTATCAAGCTCACTCGTGCATCAAAGGATTGTGTAGCAGAAAGTTAGTGTTAATCGAGCTCCCAAGGTTAGCAAAGAAAAGTTAATATCTACCAAGCTCACTTGGGCATAAAAGGATTGTGTAGTAGAAAGTTAGTGTTAACTGAGCTCCCAAGGTTAATGAAGAAAATTTAATGTCTACCGAGCTCACTTGGGCATCAAAGGATTGTGTAGTAGAAAGTTAGTGTTAACCAAGCTCCCAAGGTTAACAAAGAAAAGTTAATGTCTACCGAGCTCACTCGATCATCAAAGGAAATGTGGCAGAAAGTTAGCTTCTACCGAGCTCACAAGGTTAGCAAAGGAAGGTAAGTGTTAACTGAGTTCACTCAGTCTCCAAAAGGTTTTGCATGGTTTGTAGTGTTTACCAAGCTTCACTTGGTTAACACTAGAAAACCATTCTGGAGTAGTGGTTACTAAACTAGGTCGGCCAGTGAAGGATTTTATTATTTTGATATTATGTTTAGTTGTTTCATGCAATAAATGTAGCCAATTGATGTAATGATTTTTTCAAGTTGTTGTAACTTATATTTGAGCCAACTTGATAATCTGAAAGGTATATATAGATGTTCAAGTTGTGAATTCAACTGTATGAGTGAATATATGGATGAGGATGGAATAAGTGAATTTTGAGAAAATTTTGATGAAGGATTAGATATCCTAGAGGAGCTGCAAAGTCATATTTGATTAGTAAGGATCCATTAAAGCGTAACGGAGATCTGTAATTAGCAAAAGATAAGTTGCATATCATTCAGGTAACTTTATTGTTGCTTTCTAATCATTGTAATAGTGAATCCAGAATCTCTTTATAGAGTTGGTTTAACAACCATTTTGTAAATCCTTTAACAAGGTGATAGTTCAGTTGAATTGTTCTAAAGACCTCTAACCAGGCCACTCCTAACAGGGTGATTAAATCCTTTAACAAGGTCATACCTAATAGTTTGTATTTGTAACCTTTAATAGGATTGGCTCCTAACAGAGCTCACTTCAGAACAGTGAAAAATTGGTGACTAGTTACTTGGTGGTTTTCCCATATTGGGTTTCCACGTTAAATCTAGTGTCACTTGTGGTCATGTTATTTCTTTTATTCATACATGTTAATCACTTTGAATGCTTAATAATTTAACAACACATCTACAAGCTTTCATCATTTATCTACGTGGCTATCGAGTATCAATAGTGATTAAATATTAAGACATCTCAGGGATCTATGGTTTTATTTTTGTGGTAACTGATTCACCCCTCCCCTCTCAGTTGCTTCATCTATACTTCCAAAATTGTTGAAGAAAAGTTAAAAAATAAGAAATAAAATTAATCTATTAATATTATAGGAAAAGAATCAATGAGAAGAAGTGGAATTAGGTCTACACATAACTCAGAGGATTATAATAGAAAGGATAAATACAAAGGTTCTAAATCAAATCAAAGATGTGGTCATAGTTACAGAGTTGGAGGCTTATTTGGTGGATGAAGATGATCGCATGTTTTTAGATGCAGATGGAACCATTCTAATCAAATCCACCATTCAAATATCCAAAATGAGAAGGTTCAAATAGTGGAAAAGATAGAAGAGTATGTGTGGCCAATGGAGAGGAGAGAAAGGGATACCATGAGCCATTCTAAGGAAATTGAATCTTAGAAGGAAACATTCTCATGGGAAGAAAGGATTAATTGTAACAACAAGTACAACCTTAGGTATCAATCTTTAGGACCTAATGGTTAAGCTAAGGTAAGATATGTACATTAATCATTGATTCATATTCTAAGGACAACTAAGTTTCCAATGAAATGGTGAAGACATTAAAGTAGCTAATAAGAATAATATTAAACTGATAGGAAAGGAAGACATTGGGAAATGGGCCAAAAGATACTTCTAGGAAATTTATAACCCTTCCCAACTATACATTAACCCAATGATGGAGAATGACATACTAGAGATCACAAAATTGATGGTATATGAGAGGAAAAAACAAGATCTAATAAGAAAAGTGTCTAAAGAAGAGGTTAGAAAGGTATCTTTTTCTATGATAGCCTCCAAAGCTCCTAGCCTAGATGGGTTCCCCCAGCCTTCTTTTAATAGTTCTTGGCAATAATTAAATACATTCTTTTTCATGTAGCTAGGGACTTCATTAGAATGGGTAGAATCCTAAAAGAGATAAATCAAACCTTTATTGTTTTGGTAGCCAAGGTTATTTATCCTACATGCTTGGAAGAATTTAGACCTATAATTCTATGTAATACCATCTATAAGATTCTATCCAAGGTGGTGTTGAATCACATGAAGCCTATTTTTAAAAAGGTAATTAGACCCACTCAAAATGGCTTTGTCCCTAGGAATCAAATTGGGGATATGGTAATAACCTCTCATAAGGTTCCACATTCTATGGAAAGGAGTGGGAACCTAGGTATGGCAATGAAACTTGAGATTTCAAAGACCTATGATAAAGCAAGTAGATAATTTATGTTCTTAATTTTAAGGATTTTTTTTTCTAGAGATAATTTAATTTTATTAGTAAAGAAAATTATTAACACTATCCAATTCTTGGTCTTGACAAATGGTTCTCTAAGGGACTTCTTCTTGGCTAGGAGGGGTTTCTATCAAGGAGAGGCTCTAAATCAAATAATTAGTAGGGAGATGAGCTACAAGGTTGGCAGTCTCCTTGACAAATATCTAGGATTTCCTCTAATGGTCAAGGTAGTCCCCCTCAATTTTGGAACACAATGGTTGAGATAATTAGAGGAAGGTGACCCATTGGAAAGGTGAGGTTCCCAACAATGCTAAGAAATTAAGACTCCTTATTGCCTCTCTCCAAGGAATCCATGTCTACTTTTTGTTTGTATTTAAAATATCTACTGGATTTAGGAATATCCTAGGAAAAATTCATAGTAACTTTCTATGGTTGGGAATGGAGAAGAAGATAAAATTAAGTCTTGTAAGGTAGGGGAAACTTTGTATACCTAACTCTCAAGGAAGGTTTAATTTGAGGGTATGTCTAGGATCATGGATAACCAAACTATACCCTTAAGTGGTAATGGAAAAATAGTAAATGGGGGTTATGTCAACTTGATGTGCAATTTTCAAATTGTTATGAACTTTCTATCAAAAATTTGAGAGAAAATAATCTCTAGGAAATTGAATTGAATTTGTAAACTACTATGCCCTATTTGAAAAAAAATAAAAATTAATTAGTAAAAAAATTGAATTTTAATGCAATAGTATACAAATTTCCAGGAAACCATAAGAAGTAGATGTATGTTTGATCACCTTAATCAAAATCAAATGATAATATTTTTTAATATGATTCTAGATATAAGAAGTAGACTCATTCTCAGATGTAACACATACTTTTGGATATTTTTATTCTAATTAAATAATTAATTACGAATTTTCTACTATGGTATTTTTGGAATAAAAAAATATTGTGTTTGACCACCTTAACTAATTCAAACCTTTACAAAATTAAAATTTTATTTCTTTTTCCTTATATCAGAAGAAGTATAGAATGTGAGGCATCTTTTGGATTTCAAAAATGTTGTATCATTTGAAAGTTATAGTTGTTTTCCAATTAGTGTGTCAATTAGCACTTTATATGAACTTCATTAAAAATTAAGTAATAATTAGTTACTAAAATCATAATTTGATTTGAAAAAATACATTTGTGGATAGCTAAGAACATTACTAAGAAACCCTTTTCCTTTCATTGAATTTGGGTGAAGAAAAAGTTCTACATCTTTGAAGTAAAGAACACACAAGAATAGGCCACAAATTTGTTTTCAAGATGCTTTTAAAGTTGACCATGTAGGGTTGGTATCTAAAGATATATTATGCCTTATAAAGGTATTAATTTTTTGGTTTGGTATCAAAATGGGAGGGGAAAAGGTTGCAATATATTTTGAAATGCTTTAAGGCATTTCAAAACTACATATTTTTTAGGTCGCTTGTTTTTGGTACACCATGATCCTACACATACCCTTGAAGAGAATAGTGGATCTAAACAAGGGACCCATAATGAAGATCTTTATAATGAAGGTTTTCTTGATGGATCAACAATATGGACTAATATTGTTAAAATTCGGAACCACTTAAGCGAGGGCATGAGGTAGACATTGGTGATTGATTGTTCATCATATTTTGGGAAGATTGATGGATTGATGATTCCCCTCTTATGTTCATGAATTTTTATGGACTAAAGGAGAAGGGGATGAATGACTTTGGTCTAAATGTTGTCAACTATATTGAAAATTTAAGAAGTGGTAGGTTTTTAATATGGGTAATTTTGATATTGTGGAAAAGGTTATTTATGTAGAGTTGGGATTGCTTTGGAAAGAAACCCATATTTTATCTTTCCTACATAGAGATAAGATAATATGGGACAAATAATAAAGTGTGGAATTCAGTGTCAAATTGGCATACAATATTATAATCAAGTAGATTGGGGCCTTCAAGTGGAGGTTTGTTTGGCAGTTTTACTTTGTCCTTAAGATTACTTTCTTTTGGTGTTTTTTCATGAATAATATCATCCTCACGATGGATAACCTAAAAAGACATGGATTTTAAATAAGGAATTCATGTGGAGTATATAGTAGGGATGAAGACATTATTTCCCACCTATTAATTTGTTGTTCCTTTATTCTCAAATCTGGCATAAATATTTTAGTTATTTGGAGATCTTTTAGGTTCTAAATAGACATTATTATCAATTTAATCTATTTTGGAGATGTCCCACCTATCATCCCCTTATAAATTTGATATGGAAAGCTACCGCCCTATGTGTTTTGCAACATATGAAAAGAGAAAAATAATCACATATCGAGAGAGAAATTTTCTCCTCCCAAGGTGGTATCTCAAAAAGAATCAACCTAATTAAGGAATGTGCTCTGATATGGAAATGGAAACTACCTTCTTGCTCCATCCTCCAATACACAATTGGATATATGTTAAGAAAAAATATGGGATGTCTTGAATTTAGTGGAGAAAGTGGATAGTTCAAGGGCCCAAAAAGGGCTAGGAACTAAATGGATGTCATTCAACCCCCTATAATTGGTGGAAACTAAATTTTGATGGTTCAAGTAGGATTGAAGGGGTTACTTTTAAGGGAGTTATCTGAAATGAATAAGGGGTTTTCCTTAAGGGATACTCAAGGAAATGTGGGAACACTATAGAAGGGTGATGATCTGGCTAAAAAGAAATAAAATTTATTCCAACCTAATATATGGTAAACCCATTTGTTTTCATAACATTATAGGCCTTCATTTTCACAACATGTGTTGTCAAGTAAGAAAAGGCTTGGCTCTAGTTTTTCTATGCTAACTCTTGAGAATTGTAGATAGTATGGATCTAAGGATTAAAAAAGGGGTAGATGATCTCGCTATTGAGCTTGGTGAACAAGAAGCTATGGAGAATGCTATTGCATAGATAAAACTACCCATAATTGAATAGGCTATTAGGAAAGACAAGGAAGTTTTTACATATTTAAAGGAAGGTGGGCATATTCCATAAATGGAGAGCATTGAAGGACATGATGAGAAGGTGACCTGGTCATTCATTGATTCCTATAAGAGCCACTAAGTTAATATTAATGGTGTCCCATTTGAGGTTACAGAGGAGCTAATTACTAATACCACTAGCATGGATATGCAAGGAAATATCAAAAGGAAGCAATTGAGGGTTGACTATGAGATGGGTCTATGAATATTCTTTTCAACCTAAAAAAGCTCTTGTTTATTTATGCAGGGGATTTTTTCATGAAAAGTTACCTGAACCATAGGACATGGTATGCTATGTTATCATGAGATGCATACCCATGGAATAAATATTTAAGGTGTTTTACTATAACCATTTCCATATCATTAACCACTATAGGAATAGGCAATGTATCTCCTCTCCTTACTTTTTATTACATTCTATGGAACACATTTTATGAAATATTCATAAGAAGAGATAGAAAACTATACAATTGACATAGGGGTAGGGTATATTCAAGTAAAAACACTCAAACTTAAACATACAAAAAGTCATACTAAGAGTTACAAATGGAAGTAATATAAATATCAAATGAGATAATGAAAACAAGATCCATGTAAGGCTAGGAAATTGTTGGTCAGACTGATGTAATAATTAAAAGAATTCTATCCACATGTTTGGCTGTGAGACCTTCTAGGTTTTGACCATATGTATTGAATTTATGAAGTTAGAACCAAAATTTGCATCCTATATTGCTTCTCACTATCTCATCATATGCTCTTCTACCTCATCTATCTCTAACCAAGCTTCTTATATAGAAAGCTCAGTCACAAGTTGGCTAGCCAAGAATTTAATTATATTGTAGGTCCAACCTAGGAAGAGTAAACCAAAACCAATTCTAACTAAAACAAAAATCAATCTACACTCAAAAAAAGATCCACACATATCCAAATATTTGGGTCCTAAGTTTGAAAATTTCACATTAAGACATGAAACCACACCAAAAGAAACAACATGCCTCAGAAGAAAAATGTCAAAATAGAGATTGTAAAGAATAGTACACAACTCAAGAAATACAAATGATCAAATCTTTCACTCTTAGGAGAAGGGTCAAGGATAAGCCCTCATCATCATGATAACCATACATAATACAAAACCAATAGTAATAATGGCTACTTCACAAATAACAAACTATCACTAGAAATCAAGAAATGTTTTTGGTTGATGCGAGATTTCTCAAAGACCCAGGATGCTCCTGCATTAGACACCTAGGGTTAATAAAGAGTCAATTTCCTCATTAGGTACTACTCCTATTCTAACCTTAATCGTAAAGATCCAACTTGTATTTTTTAAGCCATGAACTATGTTCTACAAGTTTTTCTTTCCACTGAACTAGGTATTCCATGTAATCCTTTCCTCTAGTATTCTTTCTTGCTCTTTTATTCAAAATATTTTCAATTTCTTCTTTCTTCTTTCTAGGATAATCCAAGTTACTATGATTCTCATCTTTTGATTCATTGTACTCATAGATATCTTCAATGTTTACTATAGGTGATATATCCATATCCTATGGTAATTCCACTTCATAGGTGTTTCCACTATCAAACTTCTTCAAAATCTTACAAGGTCAAAACTTGTTCATTTTTAGTTTATTATAGGTACCAACTAGAAATATATTCTTCATGAAATGAATCATACACTCATCACAAACTTCAAACTATTTGTGTCTCTTTCCTTTATCACCTCTCTATTTATACTTATGATTATTGTCTTCCAAATTTATTTTAACTTCCTAATGTAAAGTCCTTATGAAAACTGCAGTCATCAGCTTCAGCACTCCTTTTGTCTTAGTATAAAATTCTCTCAACTATATGAAATTAATATTAACCTTGGACATAAATAATAGTTACATGCAAATATAACCAATATCATAAAATAATAGATCAAACATAAGAGAACACAAGACACCAATATTTAACCTAGTTCATCCAATCACTAGGCTATGCCGACCAACAACAAGTCTAGTGTTATTATTATTTAGTAATTACAATCTATAATTCCTTACAACTCAATACCATCACAAGAAGCTACAATGTCACCATTACATTATGAAATCACTAACCCTAAGATGTTTTGTACAAGATTTTGTTTCTTACAAAATTAGGGCTAGAATAAGTCATCCAATAGGGAAAATAGTAGTCGATGCCTTTTATAGTATAAGGGAAATTTTGGCTTTAGGGGTGTTACTCCCAAAAACCCCCATGGGGCCATTGTCCCTCGACCCCACCATGTACTATGATAGGGGGCACACCTGGGGTGCTACCATAAGACCTTGCAAGGGCATTGCCCCCAAACCCCTATAGAAATAATATGGAGAGAAAACAATGCCAAATAAACCTTCAAGTCTTATTAGGCTCCACATCACAACATATGATTCCTTTAGGATGAAATCCACTAATTATCTCAAAAGGTGTTTTCTTAGTAATTTTATTCATATAAATATTGTATGAAAACTCTTCTTGAGCCAAGATTAAATCCAATTAATAGGCTTATCTCCAACTAAATATCTTAGTAAGTTACTCGAACTTATGTTCACTACTTCAATTTTTCCATATGTCTAAGGGTGGAATGTAGAACAAAACTTCAACTTTGTATTTATCCTTTTCTAAAGTGCTCTCTAGAAATAGCTAGTGAAATCAATTCTCTATCTAAAACAATAGTCTTAGGCAAACCATATAATCTCACTATTTCCTTAAAAAATCACTCAGCTACATGTAATACATCAGAGATAATCACAAAAGGTACAAAATGTGTCATTTAAAAAAAAAATTCAATCACTACAAAAATAGATTCATTGCCTCTTTGAGTTCTAGGGAATCCAAGAACAAAATCCATACTCACATCTTCCCAAGGTCTATCAGGTCTAGGTAATGGTGAATACAATCTTACATTCTGACTAGTTCCTTTTTCTACTTGCCAATTCTATAGCCTCTAACCATTTTTTGTACATGCCAATAAATCTATGGCAAAAAATATCTCTCAAAAATTAATTTAATAGTCTTATCAATCCCAAAATGGGTACCAAGTCCATCACTATGTTTCTCTTTTATCATGTTCTCTCTCATAGATCCTCTAGGTATGCACAACTAAATTTATCTTAAAAACATACCCTCTTAAATGAAATAATTAGTCCACTTATCACTTGCTATTTTCTCCTTACAAAATTTATAGGGTTTTTCAAAATCCATATCAGTCTCATACAAATACTCCAAGTCATTAAAACCAAGTACATCAACTCTCATCTCTATCAGCAAATTTCTTCTTGGACTTAATGCATCAAAAAATTTGTTTAAAAGTCCACTCTTATTCTTCAATCAAAAGGAAGAATTATGTGAGAACTCAACCCACTTCATATGTTTATAATTCAACTTATTGTGACTTCCCAAATACTACAAATCTTTATGGTCACTATACAATAGAAAATCCTTATGCATCAGATAACGTCTCCATTTCTTCAAATCTTGAATAACAACGTATAATTCTTGATCATAAATTGAATATTTTCTCTTAGAATCATTCAAATTATAACTAAATAAATCTACATGCCTTCCTTCTTCATTCAAAATAGCTCTAATTGCACTTCCAGTATCATTGCATTCAGCTAAGAAAACTTTACTTAAATTAGGCAAACCAAGTGTAGGCGATTATGCAATCTTTCATTTCAATTTTTCAAAACACTTTTGTGCTCCATGTATCCATTTGAAATATCTTTTATGTCCTCTCATAGTCTCAGTCATAGAACTACAAATAGAATTAAAACTCTTGATAAACTTTCTATAAAAACTTGTCAATTCATGAAATGGTCTTACATCTTCAATATTCTTAGGTGCAGGCCAATCAAGAATTAATCTTCCCTTCTTAGGATCCATCTTCAAACCATTAGCTAAAAAACAAAATCTAATGCACACAATCTCATATTTTGTAAACAAACATTTCTTCAAGTTAATCAAAAACTTTTCCTATTTCAATCTCTAGAATACTTGTCTAATATGATCAAGGTGTTGTCTCTTACTTTTACTGAATATAAGAATATCATTAAGGTGTACAATCAAAAACATACACAAGAAACTTTTGAAAACTTCACTCATCAATCTCATGAAATTACTAGGTACAATAGTTATCCCAATGGGCATGACCAACAATTGATACAAATCTTTAGTAGTCTTAAAATAATTATTCTATTCATCTCCTTCTCTGATTCTAATCAGGTGATATCTACTTTTCAAATCATTTTTTGTAAAATATCTTGCTCCACCCTAACTATCCATTATGACATCCATCCAAGGTAAAGGGAATTTGTATTTCAATGTTATCTTATTTATAGCTATATAAATAGTGCACATTCTCCATTCCCCATTTTTCTTAGGTGCCAATACTTCAAGTACAACCTAAGGACTCAAAGATTCTCTAATCAATCCTTTCTCCATTAATTCTCTCACTTTATTATTCTTTCTCAATCTTCTCATTAGGTGTTAACCCATGTGGTACTTTATTAGGAAAATTAGCTCTAGGTATTAAATCCATGCAATGGCTTATACTTCTTAAAGGAGGCAAACCATCAAGTACATTGTCAAAAATGATGTCATAAAATTTTTTTAGCAAATTTTTGATCTCAAGTGCATGTTCTAATTCATCTTGCTTCTTAATTTTCCTTGGAATCAAAGCATAGAAAATATTCTATTCTTTCATCTCTCTTGCAAACTTATTACCCTCTACAAAAAACACTTTTATTGTAGTATAATGATTTTCACTCAACTTTTCCACCAAATTTAACATTATTTCTTTCTTCCCATTTACCCAAATAGTATAATAATTCAATCTACTATCATGCAAAGATTTTCTATCATACTGCCATGGTCTACCCAAAGGACAACAATCCATAGGCATAATATCACACAAGACTTCATCATGATGATTCCCAATTTTAAACTTGATAAGGCATTGTTCACTTACAAGTAATTTATGCTCCTTCTATTAAAATTCTTTAGAATAACTAAGAGGGGGGGTGAATCAGTTATTCAAGGTCCAAATGTCCTATTAATCCCTTTTTACTACTTTTAATGAATCCATACACTTTTATCAATCATATAAGCAAGTTACAGTAAATCAACATACAAAGATAAAACATGCAAGATCAACACATGACACAATGATTTATGTGGAAACCCAATTTGGGAAAAACAACTAGTAACATGCTACTTGATTCTCACTCTTCTGAAGTGATGCCATGTTAAAGGCTTACAACACACTGTTAAATGTGACCTTGTTAGAGGATTTCACCAAACTATTAGGAATGGGCCTGGTTAAAGGTCTTTAGAACATTCGCTTGGAATGTCACCCTGTTAAAGGATTTATCTTATGGCTATTAAACCAACCTAAGTCCATAGGATTTAAACTTACTGTTACAATTGCTAGAAAGTAATGATAATGGTCTTTTGATCTGATATAACTTACAACATACTTTGCAAATTTTAGATCACACTCTCAGTTCAATCCTTATGCTTGGCTTCAATTACTTCAGCTCTGTCTACTTGTCTTTGTCTCAAGCTTCATCTCCTTGAGTCTTCTTACTCATTCTGCCAATGCAATCATCCTTGTGGTCATCTATCCAAACATAATTCCTACGCTTTCTTCTTCTTAGCACCTTCTTCAGTACTTCATGCTTTTGTGCTCGACCACCTCTCTCTCTCTCTCTTTTAACTTGTGTCTTATTAAATAGAAAACTGATTTTCCTTTGCCGCTCAATTCTCCATTTCTAATTTTAGGGTTTCAAAATGGATTAGGTAGGATACAATGTATCTACCCCATATCTTGTTCTCTTCTAGAAACTTCACCAATTTTATCCTTAAAAATGTTCTATATGGTGTACTGTGCCACCAGCTCATCATTCTTATCTTCATTTTTAATTTACAAATTTCTAGATAATAACCTTGTCGGCTTAGATCTGGAAAATCTTCGATTTCCAAAATAATGCACCAACTTAGCATTATTGAGTTATCGGTGCTTGGAACCTCTGTGTTACTCGGCATCTATACTTGCTCGGCACTTGGTTCTGCTCGGCATCTGATCTTGCTCTGCATCTAAAGTTTACTCAGCATTTGATCTTGCTCAACATTTGAAGTTTACTCAGCATTAACTAGGAATTTGCTCGGCTCTTACTAGCTTGCTTGGCTCCTTCTCTCTAATGAACTTAGTTTGAGCTTTACAAAAGACTTAGCTAAAAATTTAACTCTTTGATATGTTTTAGTGTGCCCATTCTTTGTATCTTATAGTATGTCATCAAATACACTTTTTCATCAATGGCTTAGCTGATCCTTGTACTTCATTACAACATCATAACTTCAACCTTTCTCTAGGTGTTCTGGTTACATCTTATTGATTGTCTCCTCCTTAAAAATCAACTAATTGATAGTATTTGGATCACTAAAGCAATTGTTATTCCTGCAAGTAGCAAGTTTGACATCAATGACAAAACAATGATTGAGGACATTCTTTACCAGTTCCATATATTATTCCAAAAACTTTACTTATGATCATTTCAATCATTTCCAACAATATCCCTCTTTGGCATTGATGGCAAACCAAAATGATCAATTAATCAACTTAGTCACCACCAAGATTGTATATGTTGTCTTGCTATATTGATCTCATATATCTCTCTCTTTCATATACATCTCCATCTTTCTTTGTATTGATCAAATTTTTGCATATTTCTCCCTCTTTGACATAAATGCCAAAGATGTAGCATCTTTATCATGGAAAATATAAGCTTTGACTTCTTGTTGATTTTTCTCCCTCTGTCACCATGCTTGTGACTAATTTGGAGTTTCTACTCTTACTATCATCCTTTGCATCAACTTGTTAATAGTTCAATAATTTATTCTTATTGATGCAGGATAGCTTCCTTGTTGCTTTAAACTGCTTGAGTTAGGGGTATTACCCCCAACTTGCCTCTTAGATATTCATAGGCATCCTTGGGAAATGGTTTGGTGAAGATATCTGTAGTTTTTTCCTTTGTGTGAATGTATTCCAACTTTACTTGTTTGTCTTCTACCAATTCTCTGACATAATGATACTTGATTGTAATATGCTTGGTTTTTGCATGCATCACTAGATTTTTGGATATGTTTATAGCACTTGTATTATCACAATACAATATCACAAGTTTTGTTACCTCTTATTTCATTCCTTCCAATAGATGTGTGAGCCATACAATATTTGTGCAATTGACTGTAGCTGCCACATATTCTGACTCTGCAGTGGACTAGGATGTACATCTTTGTTTCTTGCTAGTCCAGGTGACCAGCCTTTTACCTAGAAATAATGTACCTCCACTTGTGCTTTTTCTATCATCAATGTTACCTCCCCAGTCTGTATCTATATATGCATTGAGCTCAAATTTTCCATTCTTTTTGTAGTATAGACCAAAGTCATCAGTTCCTTTAACATATCTCATTATTCTTTTCACTGCTATGAGATGATTTTCTTTAGGATTAGCAAAGAACCTAGCCACTATTCCAACTACTAATGCTATATCTGGTCTACTATGTACAACATATTGTAGTTTTCCAATCATGGATCTGTACATTGTTTGATTGACTTCATCTGACTCATCATTTTTGGATAGCTTATTCCAGTTTCCATTAGTGTTCTCACTGGTTTGGATTCCTCCAATGCAAATGTTTTAAGAATTTCTTTGATGTATTTTGATTGTGTAAAAAATATTCCATGTTTGAGTTGATGTACTTGCAATCCAACAAAAAATTTAATTTCTTCAAACATAGACATCTCAAATTCATGTTTCATTTTGTCAGCAAAGCCTTTGCAAAGTACTTCCTTACCACCAAACACTATGTCATCCACAAAAATTTCAGATGCAGTAATGTCTTTACCTTCTTCTGCTTTGATGTACATGTTGCTATTGTTATCAGTTCTTTCAAATCCAATTTGCACTAGATACTTGTGAAGTCTCTCATACTAGGGTCTAGGTGCTTGTTTTAAACCATAGAGTGCTTTATGTAGCTTACACACCATATCCCTATTGTTTTCATCAAAAAATCCTTCTGGTTGTTCAATGTAGACTTCTTCTTCTAGTATACTGTTTAAGAAAGCAGATTTTACATCCATCTGATAGACTTTAAAATCTTTGTAGGTAGCATATGCAAGTAAAGTTCTTACTCCTTCCATTCTAGCAATAGAAGAAAATGTTTCCCCATAGTCTATTCCTTCTTCTTAAGCATAACCCTTGCATAATAGTCTAGCTTTGTTTCTGGTAATCTCACCCTTCTCATCTAGTTTGTTTCTGAATACCCATTTGGTGCCAATCACATTCTTGTTAGTTGGTCTGGGAACCAAACTCCAGGTTTTATTTTTTCTTATTTGATCAATTTCTTCTTCCATAGCTTTATACTAGTCATCATCTTGTAATGCACCCTATACTGTCTTGGGTTTAGTTTTGCTGATCAGACATGATTCATGTCTTAGTCTGTTCCTTGTCATTGGTCTTGCATCTTTGTCACCAATTATCTATTTAGCAAGGTGATGTCTTTTTACATATTTGGATAATCTTGGCTCTATCCTTGTTTCCATATTTGATCTTTCAGATTCAGGATCACTATGCACTTCATTGTCAGGTTGTTCTTGATCATGTGTACTATCTTCAGAGTAAGATTGTGCATTTTCTTCATTCTGCAACTCGGCTTTTGAATGCAACTCGGCATTCATTGGTTGAGACTTGGCTGAGACTGAAGTATTTTGTTGAGTTTCAATTTGATTGACATCATCCTCATCAATAGTCATTCCTTCATAAGAATACACAAAGGTTTTGTACTCTTCTATTTTCTTTGGTACTTCAGCTTGGACTTCTGTGTGCTCATCAAAATTTACATTTGCACTTTCCACAATTTTGTTAGTATTAATATTCAAACACTTATATGCCTTACTTCTAGTGGAGTAACCAAGAAATATACCTTCATCACTTTTTGCATCAAATTTTCCATTTATAGCATCTTTAAGGATAAAGCATTTACAACCAAACACTTTGAAATGTTTTACATTGGGTGAGTAACCATACCATAATTCAAAAGGTTTTGTATTTGTACCTTTCTTGACTTGTACTTGGTTCATTGTATGAATAGCTACACTTACTGCTTCTCTCCAATATTTTAGAGCAACAGTATTTTCCATCATTAATGTTCTGTTACAGTCAATCACATATATGTTTCTTCTCTCAGAAATTCCATTCTGTGGTGGAGTTCTAGGGGCTGATGTTTGTCTTTTGATTCCTTTATCATTACAGAATAACTCAAATTCATTTGATGTAAATTCACCACCTCTATCTAATCTTAGGCATTTCAAGCTTTTTCCAGTTTCTTTTTCAACTCTAGCCACATACCACTTAAACATTTGAAAAGCATCAAATTTTTGTTTTAAGAACATAACAATCATCATTCTGGAATAGTC
This sequence comes from Cupressus sempervirens, assembly GCA_028749045.1. Taxonomy (NCBI): domain Eukaryota; kingdom Viridiplantae; phylum Streptophyta; class Pinopsida; order Cupressales; family Cupressaceae; genus Cupressus; species Cupressus sempervirens. The sequence goes on from CM053789.1 coordinate 254,062,536, forward strand.
ATCAACAAATGGCATTATGTATTTATCTCCTTTATAGCTTTATATTTCTATTGGACCACATAAGTCAGTGTGAACTAACTCAAGTATCTCTTTAGATGTATAGTTTTTGCTTTTGAAACTTGACTTTGTTATCTTTCCTAGCTGACATTGTTTGCACATGATGTTATCAGGCTTCATTAATTTTGGTAAACCTCTGACTTTCTTCATTTTACTGATGTTGACTAGATTGTCAAAGTTGACATGACATAATCTTCTATGCCATAACCATTCATCATCAAATTTTGCAAATAGGCAAGAAACATCATCCATATCAAGGTAAAACAAGTTACTCTTTGTTTGATCTCCTTTTCCTATCAGTTTACAATCAGTATCATAGATTTTTGCAGTTTTGTTTCAAAATTCCACTTTGCAACCTATATTGCCTAACTGTGAGACACTCAGTAAATTGTAGTTTAATCCTTCAACATAGTATGTATTGTCACATGAAATTTGTTCTTTGAGCTTAATGGAACCTTTTCCTTTGATTTAACATGGAGCATCATTACCAAATCTAACACTATTTCCATCATACTTAAAGTTAACAAACTTACTTTTGTCTCCTATCATGTGATGTGAGCATCCACTGTTTATGATCCATTTGTCATTCTTGTTTATACATGTTACCAGTGCTATGGGGTTTTCTTCATCAGATTGGTCCTTCATGGCTACATAAACAACTTCATCATCATTGTCATCATCTCTTCTCTACTTGTATTTTTTGCCTTCCTTTGAATCCTTTTTTTGTGGACACCTTGCAGCAATATGACCTACTTCATTGCAATTAAAACAAATAATGGGCATCTTACCTTTGAATTTTCCTTTGCCCCTGTGGAATCTTCTAGCGAGCAATGCTTCCATTTGTTCCACATCTTCCTCATTAGTGCTACTATCACTGGATACATAATTCATTTTTCTTCCTTTCTTTGATTTCACTTGTTCAACATCTTTCAATGATAACTTGGCCTTAAAAGTAGATTCAACATTTTCAGGTCTATAGTTGTCAAAGTTAGATAACTCAAATGTAGTGAGTCTACCTATTATACCTTCAAAAATTAGATTGTTTCTTGCTATACATCTTAGCTCATGTATTGTTGATACTCTAATAGCATAGATAGGGAGCAAGGTTCTTAAGAACTTACTATTAATAGTATCTTCATCCAGTTGACCACTCAAGCATCTTATTGCACTTACCACTTCCTTTATTCTTGCAACATACTAAGAAGCATTCTCATTTTCTTCCATTTTTATGTCATCAAACTTTCCTCTGAGACTTTCTCTTTTTGCTCTTTATACATTCTGATCTCCTCCATAGATGTCTGATAGGGATTTCCACATTTTGAATGTAGTGTCACATCCTTTCATATCATCAAATTTAGCATAACTAAGTGCAGAGGCAATTTCCAGCATTATTTGATTGTGTTCTTGCTTATTTTTCATGTCTTCTGCAGTAGGAGCACCTATTGGATCTACATATTCAGTGACAATTGAATTTTGGGCATAATCTCCTATGGATCCAAGATGTAGCTTCATCAAACTTTTCCATGCAACAAAGTTGTCTTTGTTGAGCTTGGGAACTTCTCTTTTTGACATTTTGATCTTTTCTGCTTGTAGTCCCTTTAAACTCAATCAGCAGTTTTCTCTTATACCAATTGTTAAAATTCTTTAGAATAACTGAGAGGTGGGGGTGAATCAGTTATTCAAGGTCCAAATTTCCTATTAATCCCTTTTTACTACTTTTAATGAATCCATACACTTTTATGAATCCTATAAGAAAGTTACAATAAATCAACATGCAAAGATAAAACATACAAGATCAACACATGACACAATGATTTACGTGGAAAACCAATTTGGGAAAAGCCACTAGTAACATGCTACTTGATTCTCACTCTTCTAAAGTGATTCCCTGTTAAAGGCTTACAACACACTATTAAATGTGACGTTGTTAGAGGATTTCACCAAACTGTTAGGAATGGGCCTGGTTAAAGGTCTTTAGAACATTCTCTTCGAATGTCACCCTATTAAAGGATTTATCTTATGGCTATTAAACCAAACTAAGTCCATAGGATTTAAACTTAATGTTACAATTGCTAGAAAGTAACGATAATGGTCTTTTGATCTGATATAACTTACAACATACTTTGCATATTTCAGATCACACTCTTAGTTCAATCCTTATGCTTGGCTTCAATTACTTCAGCTCTGTCTGCTTGTCTTCCTCTCAAGCTTGGTCTCCTTGATTCTTCTTACTCATTTTTCCAATGCAATCATCCTTGTGGTCATCTATCCAAACAGAATTCCTATGCTTTCTTCTCCTTAGCACCTTCTTCAGTACTTCATGAGTTTGTGCTTGACCACCTCTCTCTCTCTCTCTTTTAACATGTGTCTTCTTAAATAGAAAACTGATTTTCCTTTGCCGCTCAATTCTCCCTTTCCAATTTTAGATTTTCAAAATGGATTAGGTAGGATATAATGTATCTACCCCGTATCTTTTTCTCTTCTAGAAACTTTGCCAATTGTATCCTTAAAAATGTTCTAGATGGTGTTCTATGCCACCAGCTCATCATTCTTATCTTCTTTTTTAATTTACAAATTTCTAGATAATAACCTTGTCAGCTTAGATCTGGTGAGTCTTTGATTTCCAAAATAATGCAGCAACTCAACATTATTGAGTTACTGGTGCTTGGCACCTCTGTGTTACTCGGCACCTATACCTGCTCGGCACTTGGTTCTGTTCGGCATCTAAAGTTTACTCGGCATCTGACCTTGCTCGGCATCTAAAGTTTACTTGGCATCTAATCTTGCTCGACATCTAAAGTTTACTTGGCATCTAATCTTGCTCAACATCTGAAGTTTACGTGGCATTAACTAGGAATTTGCTCGGCTCTTACTAGCTTTCTTGGCTCCTTCTCTCTAATGAACTTAGTTTGAGCTTTACAAAAGACTTAGCTAAAACCTTAACTCTTTGATATGTTTTAGTGTGCCCATTCTTTGTATCTTATAGTATGTCATCAAATACACTTTTTCATCAATGGCTTAGCTAATCCTTGTACTTCATTACAACATCATAACTTCAACCTTTCTCTAGGTGTTCTAGTTACATCTTATTGATCTTCTCCTCCTTGACAATCAACTAATTGATAGTATTTGGATCACTAAAGCAATGGTCATTCCTACAAGTAGCAAGTTTGACATCAATGACAAAATAATGATTGAGGACATTCTTTACCAGCTCCATATATTATTCCAAAAACTTTACTTATGATCATTTCAATCATTTCCAACACCTTCTAGATCTAAGCAACATGGTATGACCTAGGGTGTCTGAACCTCTACAACTATAATTTGTTAACTATCTCTTTAGATGCCAAGTTATCAAAACTTAGACTATCAATGTTTACCTTGCAATATTTCCCAGCATTCTTACACTTGATTTTGAATAACCTTCTTCTTAGGATAGGTTCCTCATTAGTTTCTTCATTCCACAAGACTCTTGTCATCATAAATTTTTCATCCTTCTTAGGTTCATTATATGTTTCATGAACTTATTCATAAGCCAAAGAATTTATTCTATTACCTCCAACTTTCTTTCCAGAGTTAGTACATTTGAAAGCTTCATGATCTTCTTCTATACATTTGTAACAAGTACCCTTAAACCAAGATATTTCTTCCCTTTTTCCATTATTATTATCCCTAGAGTAACCAATATAGTTTCCTCTAGAGTAATCAGCTCTTTTACAAGAAGGTTCTATTGGCATTACGTTGTATTTTTCATTAGTGACAACACTTATTTGATTCTGAATGGCTACCAAGCTCATCACTCAGTTCATAATTTATACCAAGCATTTAGTAGTTACTTTGTAAGTTTAGCAATTAAGTAGTTCACACTGAGTATTCCTGAAGCTATCTAGTGGATATGCAGCTCAATAGTGTTTACCGAGCTCATAGTATTCATCAAAAAAATAATGGTCAGAAAGCTTCATACTATCTACCAAGTCATCAGCTTGCATAATATGAAATTAGTTTCTATCAAGTAATGGATGTGTAGTATTTACTGAGTGATAGCAAGGTAAGCTAAGGTTTTAGTATTTACCAAGTGACACTATATTTACCAAGTCTCCAATGGTTATCAACCTCCAAGCTATGTTGTGTGATTAGTATGGACCGTGCTTCTACTTCTACTGAGTGCATGACAATGCCAAGTAATGTAGTGGATGCCAAGTATCAGAAGGTCACTGAGTCAGCTTGAAGAGCTTGAGTTTTCTACTATTTGGCTGACTCAGTAAAGTTTTGTTTACTTGTGTTTTAGCCAACCTTGCTATTGTAATTATTGGAATGATATATATGTAATGTGTTCTATCATCTACAATATTTTTTTTATTATCATGAGTATGTTAAGGAGTGGACATGTAATTTTTTGAGAAGAGTGAATGTGAATCAACAATAGAGAAGAGTTTTCAGGAAGGTCATTAAGGAGCAGCAAAGACATATCAGTCGTAAGAGGTGATTTGTACTTCAAGATCGATTCAGTAAAACATTTGTGAGTCAAATCTACTATTTCATCCTAATAGGTGAATTAGTCTTCTAAATCCTTTAATAGGGTAGACTTAACAGTCTTTGTATAAATCTCCTAACAGAGTGCATACTTCATTGTATGTTTGTAAAACATCTAACAAGGTGGACCTAGTAGTCCAAAATTGCTCTTAATAGGGTAAATCATTAGAAGAGGTCAATGTAAGCCCTAACAGGCCAACTTTATACTGCATCTATGAAGTTTTGTGCATATCATCCCCACCCAAGTTTTACTTTCTATTTGGAAGGTTTCTAGGTCACCAAAATACTATGTTTATGTGTTATGGATGTTTACCTTTTCTCATGCATGTAATATATTAAATGAATGAATGGTGAATTATTTATATGGTTAAGTGTTGTATTAATTTAAAAGTTTTTGAGGTTACTAATTCACCCCTCCCCTCTCAGTAACCTAGCTAGTCTCAATTATTTCCAACAATTGGTATCAAAGCTTTGTGGTTCTTAGGATAAAGCTTGATAGCTTGAGTAAAGATCAAGGACAATGGAGATATTTAGACTTGTCAAAACTATTGAGAATGAAAAGCTAGATCTTGAAATGGCTATAGTTCAACTCAAGAAAGTAAAAGAGCATCTTTCCCAATCTCTGAAAATAAGGAAGGAACTTGCAAGACAAATGAATGACCGTCAGTATGTTCAAGAAAAGATTGAAGATATTTTCCCATCAAGAAGTTTAGATGAAGCAAATGAGGCGATCAAAGAACTCTTAGAAAAGAATGGTTCTCTGCAAGAAGAAGTAAGAAAATTGAAAAGAGAACAAGAAGTTCAGTCAATAAGAATGTGTGAAATCTTGGAACAAAGGAATAAGGCAAGTGAAAACTTTGCGGCAAGGAACAATGCAAATCAAAATCAATCCCTTTAGCAAGAAAGTCTTATCAATCAACTCTCCAATGCTAATGAGGAAATCATGAATCTGAGATCTAAAATTGAAAACTTAAGGAATGATCTAATCACTAAAAGATAGATCAATGAAAGATTGAAAGCTAATCTAATTTATGAAAAGAAACTCAATGAAAGGATGATGAAATCTCAAGTAGATATGGATCAATTGAATCAAAAAACTGAGTAGAATCTCTATAGGAAAAAAGGTAAAGTAGGAATTGGTTACAAAGAAGAAGGTGAATCTTCCAAACAAGGTGCCCAAAGGAATCAAAGACCTACTTGCAATCACTGTGGTAAGTTAGGCCATACATCAAACAAATTTTAGAACAATGGAAAGGCAAAATTCAATAAAAAATGCTACAATTGAAGTAAACATGATCATAAAGCTAATGAATTCAAGAAGAAACCAAAATTTGAAGGTAAATGTCACAAATGCAAGAAATAAGGTCACAAGGCATCTGAATGCAGATCCAAACCATTCAATCCAACCAAAAAAATTATTAGAGAAATGTTTGGTTGGGATTACAACACTTGGTGTAGATGTCACTATTCTGGAGAATATGGACACATTAGCATAGACTACACAAGGCATCACTTAAGAAAGAGAGATTCAATAGTAAGATGTTACACATGCACTAAAATTGGTCACATACCTAAAAGCTACATGAACATAGGAAGAGTTGAAGATCAGAAGAAAGATAAAGCTGATAACATCAGGAAATAGATGAGATAGTAGTGGATTCCTAAATCTACCAAGCAGAATAGTCCAAATGATGGCAATGTCACTCAAGAAGTGGGTAACTTGACCATTTCCAATTATATTCTTCAAGGAGGGATTCAAACTACATCTTCAAGCTATATCTTGAGCAGTTCCAAATGGAATAAAGCAAAAGGTCCAAATCATTATTCTAGATACAAAAGGATCACATGAGTTTAGTTCATACCGAACAAGCTTGGTCACTGGCTCAATCGAGCTAGCTTGGGAGCAATGAAAGTTTTGTTTGATCATCAAGTTACAAGTTTCTACTGAGCTAGTAAGTAAATGATAATCTGCCATGCACTACATTAGTATGGTACCTAGCATTAATGTAAAATTTTCATCAAAAGGGGTAGAATTTGACTCCATGTTTTCATCACATTTTTAGTATTCATAGAGCAAAGAAATTTCCAAGTGCACTCAAGCAATTCCAAAGTGATTGTGAGTGAATTTGTAGCTAAGGAATTTGTTCAAAAATATCCATCAATTACCAAATAGCAATGACATCCAGAAGTACCAGCAGTAGCAAGGAAAAAAGGGGTTTAAAGATGATGTTCAAGGGTGTTAGAATGGAAAGTGTCAAATTTCAAACTAGTTCCAGAAGTGGCGAAGGCACTCGACCCTAATGGTGTGCAATCAAAAATTCCACCAAACGTACTTTTCATTAACAATATTCACACTCATTTTGAGTGTTCAACTTAGGAGATAGGAACCCTAGAAATGGATAGTGCTTTAGAGGAAATGCATGTTGATGGATCATTAAAACCTGAGCACAAGCATCTTGAAACAAAAGGGTTGACACACATATCACACCTATCATGGAGTTTTCAGATAAAATGGATTAGGTATATTCTTAGTCAGGTACATAATGGTCAGTTATGGTTGGAGCAACCTATATTAATAACCAAAAAGATGATTCAAAAGATTACTAGACTTCCCATTCTGAGCAAAGAAAAATCCACCAAAACCCTAGGACAAGATGAACTCTAGAAGAAAACCCTAGCCAAGTGGGATAGTAGAGGTTTGAAAATTAGCACCATTTTTTATGTGGAGTTGAGGTTCAAAATTCATGTGATTGCCCATAAAATTTATAGTTCTAGTCATTTAAATAGCATGACATGTGAGGCAGTGGACTTAGCATTCAAAGTCATGAAGAAAAACATGGAATTTGATCTATGAGAGTTACTAAAACAATTAAACAAGAATATGGACATCATCCAGACATTAAAGAAAAATACCTATAAATTTCGTTCTATGTTGACATGAATTTTCCTTTATGTGCAAAAATTATTTCCATTGAAAGGTTCTATTGTATGGAGAAAGGATGTTCCCATTTTGTATCAAATAAATGAGTTTATTGTAGAAATAGGTGTAAATTTTGATAGGATAATGGACAATTTTTTTGAATATTTCAAAGGAAGGATGAAGAATAGGTTCAGGATTCCTCCTAAGCTTGTTGAGGATTATAAAGATGATGTGTGTTTCATGGTTGACTGTGATAGAGTATATATTCATGCTATCAAGCCTCGAGTTGCATGGGTGAAACCTCTTCCTTATGAGGTCAATATTGATGAAACTAGGGACATCATTGAAGCATTGGTGAATGAGCTTGTAGACCCTAGGAAACTATTTTTTAGCACTTATGATGAGGTAAAAGCTAGAATTGAACTAGAAATCAAGCTACCTCAAGCAATCAGCAAAGGAAAGAGGGAGATAGCTAAGATGAAAATTGCCACTGGTCCCTTAATGCATACTAATGGAAAAGGAGAGGATGATGAAGAAGGAGGAGGAGGAGGAGAAGAAGAGTAAGAAGCTAAGAAGGAGGTAGAGCTAGTAAAGAAGAAGGGTAGGGTAATTATTACCAAGCCCCCACTTACCTTCCAAGAAAGGCTAAAACATATGGAACAAGGAGCTGGCATCACAAACTTCAAGGTTTTAAAGTTTGAAACAAGAACTGATGCTGAGAAGATGTAGATTGAGGACCTAGCACTCACCAAAACGGGAAAATGGAAATATTCCCTAGATTAGATTGCTCCTCAAATCTCAAAGGAATTAGTAGTGAGATTACAACATAGGTGGGAATCTACTGTGTAGACAACTAAAGATATCTATCAACAATATTTGAGGAAATTATTACCAAATCTTGCTCATATAGAAGTAAAGTTAGCCATGAAGAATAATGAAGGTAAAATGATGATCAGATTCCACACATTTTGATTTTAATTAAAGACATTGAGCATGTTGTAAGAGATGCAAAAAACATGTGGAAGAATCTCTATCATTTGCATAAGCCTAGTGATGATCTAGTTGAGATCAAGGATGATGATGGTGATAGTGATGATGAAGAAGATGATAAAACTCCATGTGCTACTATTGATGTTGAAGACTATCAGGCACTAAGGGTTGATGATGAAGAGAAAGAGGAAGAAGTTGATCAGGAAGACAAGGATGTAAATGAAGAAGATGACCCAATGAAGATTGTAGCAGAATTCATTGCTTTCCTTCCTCACTCTCCACCTAAGCTAGCAACATCATCAAGGTTGGAGTTAGCTTCAGTAGGATTGATTGCAACTACATAAAAAAAATCATCTACTCCTACCACCTCATAGCTCAAGGTATCTTCAATGGAAGTATCAGTTACTTCATCTATTGAGTTGCAACCCTCTTCATCAACACCCGAGCAATCCACCTCATTAGTGTACACAATTGCTAGTTCTATAATTGTATCAACTTCTTCTACACCATGTACAATAATTCTGACAATTTTTGTTCTACAATTTTATCTACCACAGCTTTAACTACACCAATTTTTGTTCTAGCCTGTACATTACCTATTGGTACATCATTTTTGGAAGGCACATCAATTTTGGACACAATTGGTACTTCTCTCACTTTTCCTCTAGTTGGACCAATTCAAGTCTTTTATGCTAGTCCATCTACATCAACTATTTTTTTTTGTTTCTAAATCCAAGGAAGTAAGCACTGAAGTAAAACCAAAGACTCCTCTAAAACTTCTACTTACTAGCAAGGCAATTGATGAAGATATAGACTTGGCTAAAGAAATTATTATCCCTAAGATAGATTTGGAAACTGCCTCAACTAATGAAATGAGATTGGTTAGTCAGCTTTTAGAGCAAAACGAAAGGTGGAAATAGTTTAAAAGGGAAGAGAGATACAGAGAATTCTCAATAATTGAGAATGCCAAAAACATAATTATTGAGGCTATAGGTGTTGATGTTGATCCATCTCGACACATTTTGTTACCATTAGAAGAGGCTATAAATAAGTTCAATGAGGACGCTTCTAGTCAAGAGAAGCTCATTGAGAAGGTAGAGAAGAAATTTGACAATAAGGTGCTTGAGCACATTGCTCAACACATTGCAATAAATCTAGTAGAATTATCAACAATTTTGAGCAACCTTGAAAAATCCTTCATAAATGTAACATTACTTTTTTTCAAGCTTTGTGATGTTACCAAGTATACCAAGGATATTAATGAGAAATTGAATAAGATTGATATGGACATGAAGGCTAGTGCTCAAAGGTTATAGCTTGATCCTAGTTCAAGCTTAGCACATCACATGAAGGTGAAATTTTTATCAAAAATGTAGGCAGAGTTACTCAAAGAGGAAGCCACGATTAGGTCTACACTAATTGATATCCAAAATATGATCCTTCCAATTATAGACCCAATGCCAAAACATATTGCAGATTCAAAAACATTGGTCCAAGATAACAATTTTTCAATAGCAGATCATATGATTGAACTTTTTGTAGAAGTTCAAGTGGCACTCTCCAGCTGCAAGATTTTGCAAGATAATTGGGATAAGACATTAGCTCTTATTCTTAAGGTACACTCTAAGTTTCTCTCACTTTTTGGTGTCTTTATTTGAATATATTGTATATACCCTTTGGCATTACAGTCAAAAAGGGGGAGTATGAGATGATCAAGGGGAGAGAACAAGGGGAGAATGAAGAAAATAAGATCACATGAGAAACAAAGAGACTTGTGGAGAAATAAGGAAGAAAATTATATATTATGCCATATGTATGGGGGAGATATGTAAGATATGTATATACAATAGCTTTACAAAGATCAATTTTGAAAAATCAAAATTAGAATGTTAGTGTACATAAGTTTTGGCTCATAAGTGTTTTTGTCACTAATGCCAAAGGGGGAGATTGTTGGCATTATGTTGTATTTTTCATTGGTGACAACACTTAATTTGATTGTGAATGGCTACTGAGCTCATCACTCAATTCATAGTTTATACCAAGCATTCAGTGGTTACTTTGTGAGTTCAGCAATTAAGTAGTTCACACTGAGTATTCCTAAAGCTACCAACTGAATATGCAGTTCAATAGTGTTTACCAAGCTCACAGTATTCACCAAATAGAGAATGGTCACCAAGCTTCACAATATCTATTGAGTAATCAGTTTACATGATATGAAACTACTTTCCACTAAGTAATGGATGTGTATTATTTATCGAGTGATAGCAAGGTAAGTGAAGGTTTTAGTATTTATTGTGTGACACTATATCTACTGAGTCTCCAATGGTTACTGAGCTCCAAGCTATGTTGTGTGATTAGTATGGACCATTTTTCTACTTCTACTAAGTGCATGATGATGCCAAGTAGTGCAGTGGATGTCGAGTATCAGAAGGTGATCGATTCAGCTTGAAGAGCCCGAGTTATCTACTATTTGGCCAACTCAATAATGTTTTGTTAACTTGTGTTTTAGCCGACGTTGATATTATAATTATTGGAATGATATATATGTAATGTGTTGTATCATTTGTAATATATTTTTTATTATCATGAGTATGTTAAGGAGTGGACATGTAATGTTTTGAGAAGAGTGAATGTGAATCAATAGTAGAGTAGAGTTTTCAACAAGGTCGTTAAGGAGCAGAAAAGACATACAAGAGGTGATCTATACTTCAAGATCTATTCAGAAAACAAGTTGTAAGTTAGATCTACTATTTTATCCGAATAGGTGAATCAATTTTCTAAATCCTTTCACAAGGCAGACTTAATAGTCTTTGTATAAATCTCCTAACAAAGTGCATACTTCATTGTATGTTTGCAAAACCTCTAAAAAGGTGGACCTACCAATCCAAAATTGCTCTTAATAGGGTAGATCATCAAAAGTGGTCAATGTAAGCCCTAACAGGCCAAGTTTATACTGTAGTTGTGAAGTTTTGTGTGTATCATCCCCACCCTAATTTTACTTTCTATTTGGAAGGTTTCTAGGTTACCAAAATACTGTGTTTATGTGTTATGAATGTTTATCTTTTCTCATGCATGGAATAGATTAGATGAATGAATGGTGAATGATATATATGGTTAAGTGATGTATTAATTTCAAATTTTTTGAGGTTACTGATTCACCCCTCCCCTCTTAGTAACCTAGCTAGTCTTGATTATTTCCAACAAGTTCATCCTTCCATCCTTTATCTTCCAATGTATTGTGAGATCTACTACCTTCTCCATAGGTCTTGCCTCTGCTTCTCTGAAATCTACCACCTACTCCTCTTTGTCTTTGATCATGTTTCCTTTTCATTCTTTCTTCAGCCTTTAAAATAAATTGGTATACTTATTGCACACTATCCATTTTAACATAGTTGATCTTATCTTGAATTGATATTCTTAGGCCATTCGAGTATTTAGCCACCTTTTCCACTTCATCATCTACATGTCTAAATCTGGTATCTAGTTTATAAAATTCCTTAGTCTATTCCTTTACACTCATGTCATTTTGCCTTAAATTTTCCATTTTCCTCAACAAACTAACCTGGTAATTGGTAGTGAGAAGCTTCTTTTTCATATTTACAAGCATTTGCATCCATCTCTTGATCTTTTGGTTTCCTTTCTTATGTCTATCAATTTACAAATGATCCCACCAAAAAGATGCATGACCTTTCAACTTTGTAACTACTATATTAACCTTCTCATTATCAGGAGTACCTTCATAATCAAAACAATTTTTTGTTTTAAATATCCGATCCAATACCAAATTAGTCTTAAGTTTTCCATCATAGAAAGAAACTTCAACAATATGTCTAACATTTTCTCTAGATAACACTATCAGAAGCCTTTCTTCATCTTGTTAAATTTCAAGTTAAGGATTAGGATTAAGTACTGTATCTTTCTCATCACTAACATTTGCAAGGTGTATTCCTCTTATTTGTGTTGTCTCCACAACTTCATGTCTAGTTGCAATCTGCCTCAACATATATATTATAGCTTTGTCAAAAATTTCTCTACCACAAACCATCTTGACAATAGCTCTTTCAAGATCATAACCTTCTACAAGTTATGGATCAGTTCTTAGATCAACTACCCTACAACTAATCCAATAAGGTTCCCTACTATCCAATCCACAAGAAAGAATAGGGCTCTTATATCACCTAATGCAGGGGAAGTATATATTCAAGTAGAAACACTTGAACTTAAACATACAACAAGCCTTTCTTAGAGCTACATATGGAACCAATTTAAATACAACATGAAATAATGGAAACAAGATCTATGTAAGGCTAGGGAATTGGAAGCCATAATGATGTAATAATTAAAAAAAGTCTATCAATATGCCCAGTTGTGAGGCCTTTTGTATTTCGGCCATAAATAGTAAATTTATGAAATTAGAACTTAAATTTGCATCATATCCTACTTCTCACTATCTCATCTTATCTCTCTTGCCTCATCTATCTCTAACCAAGATTCTTGTAACACCTTGCCATGTGACCCAAACAAAATTAACCTAAAGTTTTACTAAGTTTGACAAACCTTTTTTTTTAGAGTTAAAATAAGGATACAATAATTAATATAATTTAGTAAAAGCATTAACATTCACATAAACACATATCATAAAAAAATAACAATTCTTAAGGGTCCCATGACGTTGAATCACATTTAAGTTTAATTAATATTAAATCTAATGCATAGCAATTTCACATCATTGAATAACTACAAGTATAAATCCATTTAAATAATATATAATCATCTTGAATGCCACTTGGCAATAAATATAATGCACAATCATCCATTGTAAAAGTTATAGTGTATGAAAAGCTAAAACAATATACATCTTGAAATAGATAACATCATCTTGTAAGATATATGAAATAAAATACAATACACTAGGTATAACCATCCATCATAGAAATACAGGAATAGTTAGAAAGGAACATCTACATAAACACATCTAGTAGTGGCATCTGATGGTTGAATCTCAATGGTATAAGAAAAAGCACTACCACCCGACCTTGTGGAACCCAAAAAGGCCCACTCCCATAGTACTGAGGAGATAAACTCAAGTCCCAAATAGGATAACAAATGCAAAAGTGAAAACCAATAGCTAGGTTCAAGGAATCACTTGAAAGAAAACTATCTCAAAGGTACCAAGATACAAATGACATCTAAATCCAAAGGCAAAAATGACACATAAGAAATCTACTATGCATGTGGGCAAGTATCATCGTATGAACTAACTCTAGGGTTACTTGGCTAGTCTTTTAATCCTCTGGCCCCCTAGTGACCCTATGTGACACTAGTATCCTTTCATACTGACAAGGCATACTAATGAGTTATCTCTAAGATTATCCAGCTAGTCTTTTAATCCTCCGCCCCCTAGTGACTTTTGGTAGTACCAATATCTTGTTAATTCATTTTAAACCCATTTAATGAAATGTTATCACTTATTAAAAAAACCTACAATGGGTTACACTGGAAGTCTCTTTAGGGCTCCTATCTCCATTACAAGCCACTTCCCAACATGACATACAAATAGCCTACCATAAGCTAAGTAAAATTAAAAGATCATAGAAAACCACATAGCATACATTAGTTCTTAGAAAAATAGCTAACAAGCATTGAAATATCATTGGTCAAAATACAAGCATCGCTAAAATGATCATCCTAATAGGATTGATCCAAGAAAGTACACATAAACCAGTCTATGTCATAACATGACATCACTAAGAACTAGACATACAAACACCTCAATCATATAGAAGTGACATGAAAGAAATCCAAATACAACTAATCGAAGACTTAAAAGTTATATCAAATAGGTCACACCTTTCACCTCAATTTCACACAACAATAGAAAGCAATAACAATTGATAGATTAAAACACCGCATAGAGCATACAAGACACATTACCATGGTTGAGTATAAAATTTCATAATGCATTACCATGACATCACAAACATAACTCCCAAGCCCTTGGTAATAAAACCTTACTAGTCAAAGCTAAGTCAAATGTTGACACCCAACAATAAAATTACATGTCATAGAAAGAATAGATACAAAAGTAACTTTCATAATTCATTCTATTTTGGAAAATACACAAGTTTAAACTTTACTATAGGTTTCTAAGTTTTCATTTTCCTTTCCAAATATTACAGTTAATGTTTTCGATCTCCATTAGGGTTTCAATTTCCAATTTTTCTAGTTACTAGATTCACTAAGGTTTTCTTTAGTTCACTAGAATCCTAGATGATTGAACTAATTCATATAAATTTATGTAAACATAGTTTCACAGTTCAATTCATCATCAAGCAAACACAAGATTTGATGTTCAAACCTAGGGTTTTAGTTTTCATTTTCTTAAAATATTATAATCACTAAGGTTTTCAAATACTAAAATTTCCCTTGTATCACAAATCATTTTTATATATTTGAACCATATAAACATGTCCAATTTTATAAAAGAAAAAATTAATTCGCCCAATTAATTTCTTTGATTTTTAATTTACTTAAGAATTATATTTAAATAATAAAGTAATAAATCAAATTTTTGAATAATTAAATTTCAAATCTTAACAATATTTATTAAAATTAACAATAATAATAATAATGAATTATTACCATAATAGTTTTAAATTAATTAAACTTCAAAAAAACTTTCCCAAAAAGGAAACTTACTAAAAATAGAAACTTTCAAAAATGGAAACCTACTAAAAAAAAACTTTCCAATCAAGAAACTTGGTAAAAATAGAAATGTTCTTGAAATTGAAATCTGCTAAAAATAGACTTTCTAAAAATAGAAACTTCCTTGAAAGAGAAACTTGCTAAAAATAGAGACTTTATAAAAATAGAAATTTTTTGAAAATAGAAACTTTCCCAAAAATTGAATCCTGCTAAAAGTAGAGACTTTCTAAAAATAGCCCTGATATAGAAATCTAAACCAACCAATCAAATTCTATAAAACAAAATTTGTTTTCTTTTTAGAACCCAAAACCTAATTTAATGATTCCATATATAAAACCTCAATTTAACAATAAGGGTTTCAATTTAATTCTTTCATAGAGGTATTCAAGACCAGAGAACAATAAATCTTAAGATGAAGGTTTTCTAGTTTCCAATTTGTATACAGATGTTTCCTGAGAATGATGAACAACCAAATCCACACACAAGGTTTTCAATCATCAAATTGTTTACAAAAGTTATTGAAAATGAAGAACTATAAATGTGCAAAACAAGGGTCTCAATCTAGAAGAATTCTAAAACAAAAACACAATAGACATAGAGAGGATAGGAATTCAAAGGACAGAAAACCACTATACAGATAAACCATGCGATCCTACCTAGATCTGATGCTAAAACAACAATCACACAAAGCATACAAAATAATCCCCCTTCTCTAAAAACTTCCTTCCTTCAAATTCCTTCTCCAAAGCCTGTGTAGTTGCATAATGAGCTCTAGATCTTTGATAAGGAGTTCTCCCTTAATTTGGAGCTCCAATTGTCAAACACACAATCTTTGATAAAGAGTAATCCCTTAATTTCGAGCTCTAATTGTCCAATCATGCAAGGGAACTTGCTGATCAATTATTGTTTATTACTTATTATCATTTACCTTTTCATGCACACACTTTTAGATATTTAATTAAAATATCTTTATTAAATTAATTAGCTTTCACTCTTTAATTTAATTTATCATATTTTAATTTTATGCATATGTTTTATGCAATTTAATTAAAATAAAATTTCTTAAATAATTGCTTACTCTCTCTTATTAAATCATGAGATGCTTTTAATATAATATTTATTAATTCAACTAATAATATAATTTAGAATTTATTGTTTAGAATAAAACTCCTAAATAATAATTATTAAATTAAATAAATATAATTACACCTAAATTAGAGCCATAATTTTATGTTTAAATTTCATTGTTTTATTTAAATAAATTCATGAGACATTTTTTTTAATAATATATTTATTAACTTAATTAAGAACATTATTTGGAATTTATCATTAAAATAAAAATCTTAAATAATTATTATTAAATTAATTATAAATACATCAAAAATAGAACTTTAATATAATCTTTTAAATTTAATTCCTTTATTTACTTAATTTCTTAATTAATTAAATAAGATTAAATATTGAATTTTCTTTATAAAATTTCCATTAAATTAAATCATTAAATTATCTTTTAATTTGATTTAATTAAAACAAAAAATCATCACAGACCCACAAAACCAAATTTGAGAACTCATCATACAGAACATAAACCTAAATCAAACACCAAGGTCAAAATCACAAATTCACATCACTTGACGAATTTGGAAAGGTGAATTTAACTCAGATATTTGTCCTATTTTCTAGGACAATTGGCTTAGGTTAGGATTTGAACACAAAAGTTATCTCCCCACTTATACCATTGAAATACTACGATAGGGTACTGATGTAATCTCAATATCATTAAACAATAAATCAAAATTTGACACAAGACAAATGTTTTAGAATAACATAACTCTTCATTAAAAGATTCTACAACTCTACTCTACCTCTACAATGAAAACAAACTCCTACTTATTGCAAATCCAAAAATTACGATATTTGGTAGATTTTTGGGAAAAACAAAATTTTCTATTTTTGGTAATTTTTAAAACTCATCTTATGAATCTCAATTTTTCCCAAAAAAAGCCCCCAACTAAGGAAAGATGAATTTCCAACTAATCAACAAAATCAAAGATATGATTTCGGATTCATTACAAAAACAAAATTCTAAAAAACTTGGAAAAAACACTAAAAGCTAGTTTCAGAGGTCAAGATGAGTTTTCAGGCTCTCAAAAAAATGTTGAAATAGCCACCTATCAGCTATGCTCGATTGATAATCCACATAACTCCTTCTAATGTAACCACCTATAAAATTTCAGCCAAAACACACATCTAAGTCAAAAGTTATGACCCTCGGAAGTAAATCTCGACTAAAACCCACATCTAAGTCAATAGCCTTGATCCTCAAATGCCCTAGCATTAGGTACGCTCATCCTAGCAATTTAGGAAGGTCGATACCTGATACCTACAATCTACATAAAATCCACGCATGTACAAACATAATATTCTAAACTAAATAGGCAATGGTAGGAAGTGGTACATCATTAAATAACTAAAAGTCACTACATGAACATATATATCATCATCAAACAATCATGAAATAACTAAAATAACTAACTCAATATATATATATATATATATATACATATATATATATATATATATATACATATACATATATATATATACATATACATATATACATATATGTATATATATATATACATATATATATGTATATATATATATATATATATGTATATACATATATATATATATACATATACATATATACATATACATATATACATATATGTATATATATATATACATATATATATATACATATATATATGTATATATATATACATATATGTATATATGTATATGTATATATATATATATATATGTTTATTATATATATATGTATATACATATATATGTGTATATATATGTACATATATATGTGTATATATATGTACATATATATGTGTATATATATGTACATATATATGTATATATATGTATATATATATATATATATATATATATATATATAAATTGAATATGAAACAATATCCAACAATCTGGAAAACAATGTCACTAATCATCAGGCATAAAAATAAAGCTAGCCTAAAAGAGTTTGGCAATATAATATGAAAAGTCAACTAGGGGTAGGCATTACATCCACTCCCCCTAGACTTAGGCTTAATCCTAAAAGCCTATAAGAAAGAAAAAACTAAACTAGGGATAGGCATCACACCCACTACCCCTAGTCCTAGGCTTACTCTTAGAAGCCTACTAAAATGAGTAAGGTAACTAAAACTCAAAGAGTATTATCTACAATGTCAAACAAAAAGATCATTTAAGAAACTAATACAAATAAGTTAACTATGTATACACTTTCAGTCACTTAGCACAATATGATTCTAGTTTAATAATAAATTGAAAACTTTATTGATCTAACATTCATGTTTTTTTTAACAAATACTGAAATAGATCCCCTAAAACACTCCATACAAAATATCAACATCTTTAATTCCATCAAAAAACATATATTTTATAATGTATAGACATAAACCAAAATTCAAGAACATAAATGTTTTGAGCTTCTAAGTTTTATGTTCAAAAGCTCCACTGCTTCTAATTTTTTTGTTCAAACTATTTAGGTTCAAGTTTGTAACTCTATTGAAAACACCCAACCAAGAACATCATAGTGTTCGCATAGACAATCAAAGGCATGCTACCTTAGAGCATAACCATATGAAAACATGTCTAAAATCCAACTCACAAGGTTTTCCTTTTTCTATGTTTCAAGCATCATGTCTAAAGTTCCGAGTATCAAGTGTTCAAGTTTGAATTTTCCAAGTGTTCAAGTTTAAATTTTAAAGTTGCGAAAGACACATAACACTATTTATATTTCATTTCAATTCAACTAGTTCAAGTGTTTAGGTTTGTAATAGATACATATATAATCATTCAAGTTTTGTTTTAGTTGAACTAGTTATCAACTAGTAGTGTTCCAATATACCCAGAGCTCCCAATGTAGAAATCCAGGCTATGATACCAGATGTAACACCCCACCATGTGACGCAAAAGAAGCTAACCTAAAGTTTTACTAAGGTTGAAAAACTTTTTTTTCAAATTAAAATAAAGATACAACAACAGATATAATGTAGTTGAAGCACTAACATTTACATAAACACATACCATAAAATAGATTACAATTCTTAAGGGTCCCAAGATGTTGAATCACATTTAAGTTTAATTAATATTAAATATAGCACATAGCAATTTCACATCATGGAATAACTACAAGCATAAATCCATTTAAATAATATACAGTCATCTTGAATGCCACTTGGCAATAAACATAATGCACAATCATCCATTATACAAGTCATAGTGTATGAAAGGTTGAAACACTATACATCATGAAATAGATAACATCATCTCATAAGATCTATGAAATCAAATACAAAACACTAGGCGTAACCATCCATCATAGAAATATAGGAATAGATAGAAAGGAACATCTGCACAAACACATCCAACAATGGTATCTGATAGTCAGATCTCAACAGTATAAGAAAAAGCACTACCACCTAACCATATGGAACCTAAAAGACCCACTCCCACTGCACTAAGGAGCTAAACTCAAGTCTCAAATAGAACAACAAACTTGAAAGTCAAAACCAATAGCTAGGTTCAAGGAATCACCTAAAATAAAACTATCTCAAAGTTTCCAAGATACAAATGACATCTAAATCTAGAAGCAACAATGACACATAGAAAATCTACTGTGCATGTGGGCAAGTGTCATCACACAAACCAACTATAGGGTTACATGGATAATCTTTTAATCCTTTGGTCACATAGCAACTCTATGCGGCACTAGTGTCCTTTTGTACTGACAATGTATACTAACAAGTCATCTCTAAGGTTACCCAACTAGTCTTTTAATCCTCTACCCCCCTAGTGACTTTTTGTAGTACCAATATCTTGTAAATTCATTTTAATCCCATTTAATGAAATGATATCACTTATTAAACAACCTACAATAGGTTATCCTGGTAGCCTATTTAGGCCTTTGACCTCCATTGCAAGCCACTTTCCAAAATGACATATAGATAAGCTACCCTAAGCTCAGTAAAATCAAATGATCAAAAAAGACTGCATACCGTACATTAGTTCTTAAACAAGCAACTAAAAAGCATTGAAATATCATTGGTCAAAATACAAGCATCACTAAAATGAATATCCTAATAGGATTGATCCAAAAAGGTGCACATAAACCTATCCACATCATAACATGAAATCACCAACAACCAATCATACAAACACCTTAGTCCTATACAAGTGACTGGAAAGAAATCCAAATATAAATGATCAAAGACTAAAAGATTATATTAGATAGTTCACATGTTTCACCTTAGCATCACACAAGAACATTGGAACACACTAACAATTGATAGATCAAAACACCTCATAGAGCATACAAGACACATAAACATGGTTGAGTATAAAACATCGTATACAACACATCATCATGACATCACAGACAAAACTTTCAAGCCTCTAGTAATACAACCTAACTGGTCAAAGCCAAGTCAAACCCTGACATCCAATAGTAAAATCACACATCATAGAAAGATTACATACAAAAGTAACTTTCATAACTCAGTCCATTTTGGAAAACACACAAGTTTAAACTTCACTATAGGTTTCCAAGTTTTCATTTTCATTTCCAAATATTACAATTAATATTTTTGATCTCTATTAGAGTTTCAATTTCCAATTTCTCTAGTTACCAGATTCACTAAGATTTTCTCAAGTTCATTAGAATCGCTGACGATTTGAAAAATTCATATAAAGTTATTTAAACATAGTTTCCTAGTTCAATTTGTTATCAAACAAACACAAGATTCAATGTTCAAAACTAGTGTTTCAATTTTCATTTTCTCAAAGTATCATAATTACTAAGGTTTTTGGATACTAAAATTTCCCTAGTATTACAAATCATTCTCATATATCTAAACTATATAAACACATCCAAGTTTATAAAACAAAACATTAATTTCCCAATTAATTTCTTTGATTTTTAATTTACTTTAGAATTATATTTAAATAATAAAGTAATAAATCAAATTTCCAAATAATTAAATTTCAAATTTTAAAAATACTTATTAAAATTAATAATAATAATAATAATCAATTATTACCATAATAATTTTAAATTGATTAAACTTTAGAAAAACTTTCCCAAAAAGGAAACTTGCGAAAAATAGAAACTTCCAAAAATAGAAACCCACTAAAAATAGAAACTTTCCAAAATGGAAAAGAAATAAAAACATAAACTTTCCAAAAAAAACCTACTAAAACTAGAGTTTCTAAAAATAGAAACCTACTAAAAATAGGAACTTTCCTGAAATAAAAACTTGCTAAAATAGAGACTTTCTAAAAATAAGTAACTCAAAACACACACATAGATTTGTGTGTGTGTGTGTGTGTGTGTGGGTGCACGCGTGCGCACACCTGCATGCGTGTATCAATTGAATATGAAACAATATCCAACAATCTGGAAAAAAATGTCACTAATCATCAAGCATAACTTACATAAAGTTGGCCTAAAAGAGTTTGGCAATATAATACAAAAACTCAACTAGGGGTAGGCATTACACTTCTTATATAGCCATTTTAGCCAAAAGTTGGCTAGTCAAGTATTTGATTACATTATATGTCCATCCTAGAAAGAGTAATTAAAATCGATGCTAAGTGAAACATTAAAAATTGTGCGCTTGAAGGAGGATCAAAATATGTTCAAGGAGTCAACTCCTAACATCGCAACATGTCACATTAACACACAAAATCGTATCGAAAAAATAACAAGCCTCACAAGAAAGAAACATGAAAAAATAGAGACCACACATAATGGTTCATAACTTCATAAATACAAATAATCAAAGCTTCCAATCTTAGGAGGAGGATCGATGATGGGTCCTCATCATCATGTTAACCATGTGTAATACGAAACCAATAGTAGAAATGACTACTTCATCAACAAAAGATAGGTATAGGAAAAAAATTTATTTGTTGATGCAAGATTGCTCAAACACCCAAGATGCTCCTACCTCAACAATCTACCACTAGCCTTAATATTTTTCTTGCAAAAATTTTACAAAGGCCTTGGTAAAAGTACAAAGTTGTGTTACCTTTTCGGGTAATTTAATAGAATGACTAAATTTGAGTATTTCTATCTAAAAAACATTTTTTTTCAAACATATGACCTTGATAAAATTATCGTAGGTAAGTTATATATGGTCTCACACTTTTTTGATTGAAAATGTCTATTAAATGCATGTTTTATACTATTTAGTATCCAATTACTAAAAAAATATAATTATTTTAGAAAATTGATGTTTCAATAAATCTTACTATTTATTATGATATTTTTTTAATAACATATATACACCATTTTATAGAGCTATGTTAGCCTTAATTTGAGTCAACATATTTTAAACCTTCTCCAGTTTCCCTTGAAGCCCGAGGTCATACATTGAACAAACCTTTATCGGTCTCATATCTTATGAATATCATCGATCCTTACATATAGAAATCAACCTTGTGTTGTGTGTCATAGCTCTCATGTCTTGAACCTCTTCGAACCTTAGTTCGAAGTAGTTAAAAGTAGTTCAACCAAAGGTTTTGACACTAATTATTTTTTGCAGGTGGGACCCATTGAGCATAATGAAGATGCTTGTTTGAACCTCTTTGAACCCCTTTGAACCTCGGTTCAAAGTGATTGAAAGTAGTTCAATTGCTATAGATTTTTAGGCAAGCATTAATGATTCTCTAAGGATGACTAGTTCCCAAGGAACTAATTAAAATGACAATATAGTCTCAGATTTAATTTTTTTCTTGAGACATGAGATCAGTTGTCATCATGATTCAAATAGGATAATCTTTCACCCGGGGGATTGGATTATTTGTCAAAAACTTGTAATTATTACAAGGACACCTGCAGAGAATGCTCATTTAATGAAGGTGTCTTATCATAGTTTCAAGTGTGCAAATCAAGCCGCAATGAAATTGCTATGAATAGCTCATAATGGGATGGTACTTTTTCCAGTATGTCTCCTTTCCTTTTAAAGTATGAGTTTCCTATTTCATTGCTTTATTATGCAAATGTGTGAATTGAAGGAGGAGTAGCCATAATTGAAGGAAAAAAGGTCTAGTTTTCTCTCTACAAGTCATAGGTGATAACACAAGAAACCCCTTGTTCTTTCCTCTATGTCTATGTTTCAAAGAAAAAAATAGTGTTGGGTTTTTGTTTCCTTTTCTTAAAATGAAGTTTGTTCTACATTTCTTCAAGAACATTTCTAGTTTGGAGTGTAGAAGGCCTATTATTAATTATATTAATTTGGAGGGTGTCAAGGTTGAGAAATTGCAAGGAAATTTTTTGGAACAATCCAATGAAGTTAATGGTTGTATGGAAATTTTGAGAAGTGGTTTGGTTGAAGCTGTGGCTTTTCCCCCTACCCTTCTGAGTCCTGAGTTAATCCAATTATGTATTGACCACTATGATGTAAGGACTAAGATCATTGTATATAAAGATGGAGAGCCAGTGTTATCCATCTCTAGGGAGACCATTTCATCTATCTTGCATTTTTCAAAATGTAATTTTGCTACTTTTATCCCTATCTAGTCTTTAGTGGAGTATCAAGAAAGCCCAAATAAATATTGTAACATGTTTGCTAGGAAGTGGACATAAACAAATTATAAATGTAGTTCAAGACTCCCAAAAATAATCAGCAAAGACCATATGAAAGCCCATACTCATGATCTCATGGTCTTCCTACACTGGGTTAAGGGTTCTTTGGATGTCTTTCTCTTTGAAGAGTGGATGTACCATTATGTAGAAATCATTCTAAAGGAAGAATAGTTGTTGGATTGGGTAGAATTGATAGTCAACTAAATGAGAAATTAGCTAAAACATGTTAAGGTGTCTAGGAAGAATTTCTACATGCCTTCCTACTTGACATATTGCATTTCTTGTGTCAATAACATTACTTCCCTCCTTCATGAAACTTGGAGTGAAGACATAAATGTAGACACCTAAATTTGATTACACCACTTTGGTAATCTAATTTAGCCATCTCTAAAGGCATCATTAATTAAATTCTTATTTAATTAATCCTTTGCCATCCCTAGCTGACTAATTTAATTAATCATCTATAGTCCTAATTGATAAATCAAATAACCTATTATTTATCAATTAAATCCTATTCTTCTATCTAATTCCAAAAATCCCCATTTATTAAATAAATCTATTTGATAAATAAAATCCTCAAATCCAAAAACCCCTAACCTATCCCTAATCCTCCATTTAGCCTAATCCACCCCATCCACCCATACTAACCAAGCTTAGCCACTAAATCACCCACCCTCATTAATGCCATCCACTTGCACATCTCTAACATCCCTAATCTAATCCTAAACCCAAGCCTAATCCACCCCCTAATGTTGTCACATTCTCGAAGCAAGTTTAAGACTTTCCTAAACCAAATCAAAGTCTCCCCTCAAAAATCCCAACCACCAAGTCATGAGTGCTCTTACAAACTATAAAAGACTCTTACAAGCCCACTCATGACTCCTACATCCATCTTCCACACTCTTCCCTCTTCCACACTCATTCCTCTTACATCTCTCTTACATACTCAACCCCACTCATCATGCCTTTAACCAACCCTTTACCCTACCCTCTCACACTCATCCTCCTTTTGACAAGTGTCACCTTCTCATTGGTGCTAAACAAGCACAATCCATGTTCTCCCCTTTGAGTGCATCTTAGCCCTCCTTAACCATCTCCCCATCCTTGCATCTAAGCCCTCCATCCCTCTACCCCTTGGCCAATAAATTGAATCCCATCCCAAGCCATTTCAACAACAATTCTTGAGCTAAAGTTATCATGCCCTTTTGAGAGCCAAAATTCATACCCATACCCTTATAATGCAAAATTGAGAGCTCACAAAGCTACCAATTTTTCATTACCCATCTCCATTGAAGCAGCTTTGAGCATCTTGAGTATACATCCACATCAAAGGACACATCTACAAAATCAAGAAAGCATGGAGTGTTTTCTGTTGTGAGGTTTGCACTTCTTGTTTGCTTTTCTTTGTCTAAACATATATGTGAATTTAGTTTTGGTTTGTGAATGTTTACTTTATTGTTAATGTTCTTTGCATACGAAATCTTATTCTACATTTTGGCACGCCCGGTGGGACCCCACTATGGGTTATTTAATCATCAATTTCTATCTATATGTTGTTTTAAACTAACCATCTAATATTTTTTGTTGTTTGAGTGTGTTGTGAGGGTGTTTTTCTTGTTTTTGCAGGTTAAAGAATGCACTTGGGAAGAAGACATACCCTCAAAAATCCGAAAATAACAAAAAATTAAAAAAAAAATCTGAAAAAAATCCACACTTTTCAGCTTTTTTTTTCATGCAGTGTTGTCTCTGCAATTTGGCATCTGTGCCTACAAACTATTATCTCTGCTAGCTACTCTGTCATCTTCGCAACCTGAACTGTCGTCTCCGCTATCGCCATTAGTCAGATTGTCGTCTCTGTTGTTGCCAGCCATCAAATTGTCATCTTTGCTGCTGCCAACCATCAAACTATCATGTCCGTTGCCACTAGCCATCAAACTGTCATCTCTGCAACCTAGACTATCGTCTCCGCCACCGCCAACTTAGTCTGTCATCTCTGACTCTTCCTTTCCCATCTCTGCAGATTAGCGTCTCTGCAGATCAACGTCTCTACAGTTTGGCATCTGCACCTGATGAACTGTCGTCTTCGCCTGTCTCTGTTGCACTTATGTTTTAAAATCTTTATTTCTGCACTTTGTAGTTTTTTTTTTTTTTTTTAAAAGAGTATAAATCAAAATTTGATTTTTACTGGTTCCATAGGATTTAGACCATTTTAAGCATTTTTATGCGTAGAAAAAATAGTAAAAAAAAGTTAAAATTTGTTTTTCCATAGTTAAGCTCTCATTTTTGAAGATTTTGGGTAGCTAACTAAATTGCTTTTTTTTGTCTCATTGCAAGTTGGAGCACATATGGAACCACTAACCATGTTTCTTGCAAGTTTTTATGTTGCTAAAAAATGAACTTGAATATTTAACCATTTGTCTTTGAATGTATGTTGCTAAAATGAACTTCAATGGTTAAACACATTTTCCATTGAATGAATGTTGCTCAAAACACACTCTTGAATGCCATGGATTAAAATCAATTTTCCTTAGAATGCATGCTTTAAAAAAAAAATCTAATCTTGAATGCCAAGGATCAATTAACGATTGCAATATCAAACACTTCAGTTGGATCTTCTAAAATTGAACAAAACAAATCTCTTTTTCACATGCAACTTAGATAAAGTTTGATTTTTGGACAATTAAAAAACTTTGTTAAGTTAAATACAAATTTGCAAAAATTAATTTGAGTAGTTCCTTGGACTCACCTCTTTTCTAATCACCCATCAATTCAATCATTGGTTGCAATCTCAGTGCCATTTATGGGGATGGGTCTACTTGAAAAAGGTGTTAAATGTTCCACAATCTAACTAACTCACTTGGTCTTTGAACGTTTGCTTTAACTTTACCAAAATTCTTAAATGACCAAAACTCTAGATTAAATCGATCACACTTCAGGTTTGGGCACTAAAATTGAACAACAACTGACGTGGAGAGACTCTGGGTGTGTGCTTGAAATCGAATCTCACACACTTTTGTTTTGAGCTTAAAAAAAATCACACTCAATCTTAAATGCCTTAAAAAAAATTAATCGATACTTGACATGGAGGGCCTCCGGGCGCGCGAGTTTGCTTTTGTTGACCCTAACTCTTCTTATTATTTGCATTCTTCGATCGATTTACTTTTGTTGGCACTTGAGTTGGAATTGAACATTCTCTCTTAAACATGAGTTCTTGCAAAGTCTAGATTAGCACACATAAGAGTCGGTAAAAGAACAAGCGTGTTTGTTAGCCCAAGGTCATCCAAGTCTTCTCTCCCCTTGTTGTCTTTCGAGGTCATCTTGGGTGCATAAGATTAGGATCCAAAACCTTGTTTCTTTTTAGGAGGCTTGCTTGGGGATTTCATCACCCCTTGGATGACCTCAACTCCAGTGTTCTAGCAGAGTATAAGAATCGGGAGGTGAATCGAAAGACACCTCTCTTGGGATCAAGATTTTGTGACTCAGGCTAAGCCTCAAGGAACTTTATACTCTTGAGAAGTGAAAAAGGAGAAGTGGGTTACCGCTCCTCTCAGCTGTGTGACATCTTTTTGCTCTCATCTACGGATTTGGGCCTCACGTACCTTGCGTATATCGAGGACTCCCTAGCTAAACCAAATGTCAGCCTTGTAGACAACCATCTAGGATGTTAATGTGTTTGAAGTGACTGGTCGAAACATTTGTAGAACATACACACTCCTCGATGCAAGTATCACATTTTGAGAACCACAAACTTCTATCTGGGTGTTCCTATCTATTGCTTGATTTTATTTTACTTGTTGAATGAATGTTTGCCAAACTTGGTCAATCCTAGCTTAGGGCACACTTAGCATAGTCACTGCCTATTTTAGAATTTGAACGAGTCAAAGAAAAACAACTGAGATCTCTCAAAGCCAAGAAAATTCAAGAATTTATGTTGGAACAACCCAAACCCAAACAGAAGTCTCACAAAGTCAAACTCAAGCCATCTCTGGCATACCAAGAACTTTCAGCCAAGAGAAAAGAAATAACACCAAGCCCACGAATTGCCAAACTCCACAAAGCAGAGGAAAAAGCTACCGAAAAAGCACTTCAAGAGGCCTGGTTTAGAGTGCACCATCAAATTTAGCCAACATCCAAGAGTCAATCCTGCTTATGCCTTACCAACTAGGCATGATTTCTATGATTAGACACCATTGTTTCTCCACATCTTCTTGGATAAGCTTCACTTTAGAGTCATATTTGTAGAAAAGCCAGCCATCTTAGGTCATCCCCTTAAGCATTATTAGCTCATCCATCTCATTTAGAATCAAACCATCTAGCCAGTACTCCAAAAACATTCACATCCAAGCCTTCAAAATTGTTGTCACCTTGCCAAAAGTTTGTCATTCCTAAAATATTTTAAATCCACCAATCTCACCAAGGTTATCCCTTTCATAGAGCTTTTTCTAGGGTAATCTAGCTTTGTCACTTGTTATCCCTTATCACCTTGAGCTAAAGGTTGGGATCCACAAGTGGTCAATCTCATGTTCTTCCTAAAGGATCATCAGTCTATCCTTAAGTTGACACAATCACCACCAAGCTTGCACATAGGAAAGCAGACCTTTTGTGCTTTGGCAACATATCTTTGAAGTTAGAATCCCCAACCCAATCCTCCTTAGGTTTTGTCATATAGCTTTGCCTCAACCTAGGAAATCATTTACATAGAAAATCCTTCCCCCTCTTTTGCATCCACCAGCATTTTTTGCATCTCATCCCTAGGAGCATTTTCATGCCACCCGTCACTCGCTTAGCCAAGAAGAAAGAAACAATGGAGCCCTATCATTTGGACCGAATAGCCTCACCCCCCTTGAGCACTCAGCCATCCTTCAGCCCAGAAAAAGCTATGCCATCACCTACTGACATTGAAGCTTTCATGAACCAACCAGGAAATGTAGTATTGGTAAACGCCATTATAGACAAGAACAAAGAGACAATCATGGCTAATTTTCGAAGGGACAATGTAGGAACCTTTGACTTTGGAAGACCCCCTCCATTATCAGATCCATATCACCCATTGTTTGGGAAGTTGCCACCACCCATAGGCTCTTATGATCCAAATTATCCTCAATATATGCCAAAAGAAGAGCCTCCAGCCAATCCATATGATCCAATAGACCCAAACATACCATCATCCACCCAAGTTGAAATCTCCATGCCACAAGCCAACCCAACCACCACAACTCCATCCTTGGTTCATACCTCTCCACTCCAAACCCCCTTTACCCAAAACACCTCACCGTTCACCCCCTTCACTATTGCTGCTACTGCTCCCCAACCTAGCCTTCCAAATCCACCCATCTCCCAAATCAGTGCTAGCATCTTTGGCCAACCTCAGCAATATACAATAGGGATGCCACCCATGGGGCCAAGTAATCAACCTTGCATCACCCCCAGCTTGTTCACCACAGCCCAAAGCACAATCCCATCATTTCCATTAGGTCCTGGGAGCTCAATACCATCAGCCACAAATCCACAAGCTACTATCTTCACTCCACAAAGCTATCAAATCCCACAAGCTACTACCAATTTTCTGCCAAGCTCCCAAGTGACCCCAGCTCCCACCACCACTCTACCAAGCTTCCAAATCCAGCCACCAAGCTATCAACCCCCATCAGTTCCATTCCCTAGCTTTCAATTCCCACCACCTCCACCACCAACTAATCCATTACCTCCTATTACCAACTACTTTTCAATGCAACTTCTAGGAGGTAATCCACCACCCCAGCCAACCACCAATTATTTGTAGATACCATCTCAAATGGGGGCACAACCCACATATACTGGTCAAACCCCACAAGTCCCCCGATCCTTTCCCCAAGCCTCACAACCATCTTATACCTTACCTCCACAAAGCAATCCATTTATCCCACAACCATCTTATGTTCCTCAATCCCAACCTCAAATCCCATATCAATAGCAAGCCTCGCAACACATGCAACAATATGCGCCACCTCCCCCTCAACAACCCGTCATCCACCATGTAGCTGCCCAAACAATGTACAATCCCTATTAGAAAATCCCTCATAGCCATCCATATTTAGTGGCCCCATCTAGTGCATACCTACCTCAAGGCACTCCTACATTGGGGGCACCCTAGCCATCACCTATCAATTCATAATGGGAGCAAATGAAGATAGCTCTGAAAGCCATCCAAGAAGGGAATGATCCAAAGACATTCAAGTTTGAGAATGTGTGTCCTTACCCATTTGACAGAGCCATTACCATGACACCATTTTCCAAACACTTTGAGTTACCCAAATTTGACAAATTCAGAGGAAAAGGAGACCCTGTCACACATATCAAATAATTTTACATGCACTGCCAGGATGTGGCATACAATGATGTCTTCCTCTTGCACCTTTTTCCCAAAAGCTTGGCTGGACCAGCTCTTGAATGGTTTTACAGAATCCCCTATGGCACAATTAAAAACTTTGCTGAATTATCTGAGGCATTCGTAGCCCAATATGCCCATCTTGTTGAAATAGAGCTATCAATAGTTGACCTCGTCCACACTAAGAAAAAAGGGGGAGAAAGCCTTGCTGAATACCTGCAAAGATGGAAAACCCTTACCACCTGCATATCTTGCACCTTGCCAGAGCGCCATGTGGTGAAAATGTTTATTGATAATGCCCATCCCAGTTTGGCTCACCACATGACCATGAACTGTTTGCAGACCTATAAGGATATCAAAGAGAAAGGAATGATCCTTGAGAAAGGACTCATCAAAGATGGTGTGGTCAAGATTTACAAAGAGGCCAACCAAAATCAATCACATTCCAATGACAAGTCTAGGTATTGGAACAAAAAAAAGCATGCTGCAATAGATGGGGTTACTGACACCAAACATGTGAATATTGTTGGTCCTTCTCAAAACCAGTCTAACCCACCATATCAAATGAACAATCAACAAGCTATCAACTACCAACAATGGAATAACCAAAGCTATCAAAACCAAAATACAAGACCCAACTTTCAAGGGTCTAACAATCAAGCTAATGCCATCAATGTAGCTACAGGGCAAAAGCCTAGATTCCAACCTGCACCTAGAAACTATACACCCCTTGGTGAGCCATTGGATGTTATTTTTGAGAAATTGGGTAAGGAAAACCTCATCAAATTTCCTCCTACCCATCAAATTGATCCAAGCCAATCCAAAGCTGCATGGTACAAGGACAATGAGTATTGCAAGTTCCATAGGGTAAATGGTCACACCACCCTTAGATGCATGAAACTGAAAGATTATGTGCAGGACCTCATTGATCAGAAAGAAATCACTATTGGTGCCCAAACCTCTCCCAATGCAGGCTTACAGATTTATCAAAATGGTTTTCCTCCACACAACAACTAAAATCCTGGAAAAGCACCTATCCAAAACAACACCAACAACTGCCAGCCAAACCAACAACATGGGAAGAACAATGACCACACTTCATCCTATATATATTATGGTAGCCTTATAGGTTGTATATCCGAGAAAGAGCCTTCTGTCAATGTTATCAATATCTGAGGACCAAAAAATGAGTGTGCAGTCACCACTCAAAGAATGCAATTTAACATCGCAAGCCCACCAGTTTCACCAGCACCATCAACTCCATCAAAAAGCAAGTACAATATCTTGGAACACCTTGGGAACATGCCAGCCCAAATCTCCATTTTAGACCTTCTCTGCACTAGTCCTATGTACAAAGACATTATTGAAAGTGCTCTCATAGAATCTCGTGTCCCTTCTGATATCAACGCTACTGACTTTTGTAATCTCGTTGGACACATATCCTCCTCATGTGCCCTATCATTCAAACCCACTGACATACCCGTGGTCGAGCCAGATCACACCCTTCCGCTTCGCATAGCCATCATGGTATCCAATTTTTTCATGAAAAGAGTAATGATAGATAATGGATCAGCCTTGAACATTTGCACCCTAAAATTCATAAAACAAGCTGGGTATACTGAGGAAGATATGATCAGTGAGGTTATCACCATCAAAGATTATGACAACTTGGAAAGGACCACAGAAGGGACTATTTTGCTACCAATCAAGGTTGGGTCGGTCATCCAAGAGACAGTTTGCCATGATGTTGATCTAAACCTACCATTTAACATCCTCCTCGATCGCCCGTGGATTCACGCTATGAAGGCTATTCCATCCACCTACCATTAGTGCATCAAATTTTCGCATCAGGGCACTGAGGTAACCATCCATGCCAATCTAGAGCCCTTTGCTTACTACAATGCAGTTGAAGCCTCCTATACAAATCATTTCCCTAGAATAGACATCGAAATGACCATCGCCAACTCATCCCACACTTGTAATGACGCAGAAACCATCCTCGCCTCCACCCTATCTACTGTAAAGATCAACAACAAAGGCTATGGAGAATATAGTTTGTCAGATGCATTTGCTGTCAGAGCAATCCCACTTGATCCACATACCCATGGATGGCCAACATATCACAAAGCTAAGGAGATTCCACCTCCTCGATACAAACAATTCAGCCCAACCACCTTTGTGTCCTCAAAAACCCCTCTTCATGAAGAGCTCACTCCAAATATCAAAAATTGGTTACATAAGGATGCACCTCCAAGAAATCAGGCATGCCTTGATCACTTCAGCCAGAAGTATCCCCAAGAACATAAGCTCATCACTAAAAAATGGAACTATCAAGGAGGTGGACTAGGACTAGAAGAAAGGGGCATGCAATGTCCCATCAAAGCACATAAGTGGGAAACGAAGTCAGGTATTGGCTTTGGCATACCCACAACTGGGGGCACAAATGAGAACAATCACGCTTTTTTGAACATCCATCGTGACGTTGTCAAAATTGAAGACATTCCTAAGGAAGTTGAAAAGAGAGTCTATGACGATATCCCAGACCAAATATTCCTAGGAGACTCTGTTCTCCAAGAACTATCCATCCATCTCATTGACCTACCACTCGTTCATCCACAACTCATAGATTGGGACCAACCAAGTGTCATACATATTGATGAGTTCGCATCAGAGGAAGTGCTTCTAAGATTCATGGGAGCCGAAAATCCTCATAATAAAATAAAGCCAGATTCTACCTACATCTACAAGCTAGATCCCAAGGGGTATTTTGGAAAAAATCCCCAACCTAGTTTCGATACACCCAAAACTGGAACTGAGGTAAATCTGAGACTAGCTAAGGTAGCGAAGAGAACCCCTCAGCAAGAAAATCCAGAACCACAAGCAGAACATGAGGATTTAGTATTGCCTCCTCAAGATAATTGACCAGGGGTGTCATCTATTCTAATAGAGGATACTAGAGAAGTCAACATCGATTCTTCAGAGATCCCCAAACTTGTTCACATTGCTGCATCCCTATCACAAGACCAAGTTGATCTCCTCTTTGAGGTCTTAAGAGAGAACATTGGCCGATTTGCATGGTCATATCAGGACATGCCAGGGTTGGATCCAAAGCTTGTAGTTCACCATCTTGTAGTCGATCCAAAGATCAAGCCCGTCAGACAAAAGCTTAGAAAAATGCACCCAAAGGTGGCATTACTGGTCAAAGCTGAATTAGAAAGAATGTTAGCTGTTAAGGTTATCTGACCTATCGACTACTCATAGTGGATCTCCAACATGGTCCCTGTCACTAAGCCTTCCGGTGACATCAAAATTTGCACTAATTTTAGAGATCTAAACAAAGCTTGCCCAAAGGATGATCTTCCATTGCCCAACATAGATATGATTGTAGATCTTACAGCTGGACATGAAATTGTGTCCCTTATGGATGGATTTTCTGGGTATAATCAAATCAAGATTGCAGAAGAGGATCAACATAAGACAACATTCACTACCCCTTGGGGAACCTTTTGCTACACCATGATGCCTTTTGGCCTAAAGAATGTTGGGGTTACCTATCAAAGAGCTATGAAAACCATTTTTCATGATCTTATCCATAGCATTTTGGAGGATTATGTGGATGATATCTTGGTCAAATCTCATACCTTCATGGATCATCTCACTGACCTGGAGAAAGTCTTTGATAGGTTAGCCCAATATCATATCATGCTAAATCCCAAGAAATGTGTCTTTGGGGTCACATCAGGCAAGCTTCTAGGCTTCATAGTTTCTAAACGAGGTATAGAGATCGACCCCAAGAAGGTCAAGGCTATCTTAGACATGCCTCCTCCCCAGACACTACGACAGCTTCACTCTCTTCAAGGAAAGCTTCAATCTGTCCGACACTTCATCTCCTAGCTTGCAGATAAGTGTACACCATTTTCACATTTACTAAAAAAGGATGAGAACTTCAAGTGGGATCCTTTATGTCAGCGCAGCTTCGACCACCTCAAGCAGTATCTCACCAATCTCCCTATCTTGGTTCCACCAATTCTTGGTCATCCCTTGATCTTGTATATATCAGCAACACCTACTACTCTAGGGGCACTTCTAGCACAACATGATGATTATAGCAGAGAGAGAGCCATCTACTAGATTAGTAGAACCCTAGTTGGTTATGAACTCAATTACACTCCTATGGAAAAAGCTTGTTTGGTAGTTGTTTTCTCAACTCAAAAGCTTCGCCACTACATGCTAAGTCATACCATCTAACTAGTATCCAAAATTGATCCTCTCAAGTATAAGCTCTCTAGAACAGCACTCACAAGTTGGCTAGCAAAATGGGTTATGCTACTAAGTGAGTTTGACATCCAGTATGTGGATAGAAAGGCAATCAAAGGGCAAGCTATAGCAGATCACCTAGCTGATGCACCTCTAATAGATGCATGTCCTTTGATCAAAGAATTTCCTGATGAGCATATCTGTCTAATTCAAGAACAAACCCCATAGAAACTTTATTTTGATGGCTCATACACATCTCATGGATCAGGGGCAGGAATATTGTTGGTTACACCTCAAGGAGATTACATTCCAAAAGCCTTCAAGCTACAATTCCCTAGCACCAACAATATAGCAGAATATGAAGCTCTTGTAGCAGGATTAAAGATAGTTGCAGAATGGAATATCACTAAATTACAAGTCTTTGGCGATTCTCAACTCATCATCAAGTGAGTCCTAAATGAATATAAAACCAAAGATGAAAAGCTATTACCCTACAAAGAGCTAGTTGATCAGCTGACCCAGCATTTTACAAAGCTTCAATTTACACAAGTGCCACGAATGCAGAATAAGGCAGCAGATGCCATGGCCACTATCGGCTCGCTCTTGGAAATTCCCCAAGAAGCTACACAGTATAATTTTTTAGTCGATCAGCTCCTCACACTTGCCTATGCGAATGAGGATTCAAACCGTGTTTGTATCTTGGTTGGTCCCCAATCCCCTTGGTACCATGAAATTCACGCTTACCTTAACGATGGTATCATATCCCCTCACCTCACACATACCCAATGCTAGAACCTCATCCAAAAATCATCCTGCTATGTTATCATAGCCAATACCCTATATTGTCGGGGTTATCATGATACTCTCTCTCGATGTTTAGATGAAAATGGGGCCGCAATGGCGTTAAAAGAAGTACACTCCAAACTTTTTGGTGCCCACACGAGTGGTATTTTCCTGGCCTGACAAATCCTTAGAGCAGGCTACTATTGGCCTACCATTGAAGAAGACTCCTGTGACTTTGTCAAAAAGTGTCTCCCATGTCAGCAACATGCAAATCTTGTGCACACTCCAGCACAGGATCTCCAGCCTATTGCACCACCTTGGCCTTTCGCTTGTTGGGGCCTTGATCTAGTTGGAACTATCACCCCTCTCTCATCTGATGGACAAAAATGGATAATAATAGCTACAGACTATTTCACTAAATGGGTGGAAGTAGTCCCCCTTGTCTTAGCTATAGGAGTTAAGGTCTCCAAGTTCATCTTGTACCACATTGTTTTCCACTTCGGCATCCCATCCACCATCTTCACCGACCACGAAGGTAACTTTGAAAATCTCAACATGGAAGAATTATACATTTCCCTCCGCATCCATCATCGCTTTTCTAGCCCATATTTCCCACAAGTTAATGGTCAGGTAGAGGCAACTAACAAAACCCTCCTCAAAATCCTAAAGAAAGTTGTCAAAGATTCTGGTCGCGATTGGCACCTACAAATAAATTCCGCTCTATGGGCCTATCGAACCTCCTTTCGTACATCCACAGGAACAACTCCATACTCCCTAGTCTATGGTGCTGAAGTGGTATTACCTATAGAAGTTGAACTTCCCTCACTACGCATATCTTTGCAAGGGAAAATATCAGATGAAGAATACAGAATAGCTTGGCTCACCCAGCTAGATCTCTTAGATGCGAAGAGACAACAAGCCTATGACCATCTCATAGTCTACCAAACTCGTCTCAAAAGAAATCTCAACAAGAAGGTGCTCCCATGATACTTTCAACCAGGCGACATGGTCCTCAAAGAAAACATGAAAGTCCAAGCAGATCGAGAAAAGAAAGGCAAGTTTGAACCTACATGGCTTGGTCCTTATGTTGTCACTGCATCCTTTGGCTCTGGAGCCTATCAGCTATCTACTCCAGAAGAGGAACTCTTGAATGATCCTACTAACATCATTCATCTCAAGAAGTTCTATGCTTGAAGATCCTTGGTATACCCAGCTTTTGAAAAATACAAAAAAAATAGTAAAGAAAAATAATTGTCCAATGGTGAAAACTTGGCAATTCAAGCGCCTTGGATAGGTACTTTGATGAAAACCTGGTAATTCAGGCGCCTTGTGTACTAAGACTAATCCATTATCTATCACTATCCTATCCCTCATCCATCCACCCACCATCCCATAAAACACCTGCTCGTTCCCTTGGTGTTCCAACCAAATATCCAAAATCTAATGGAGCTTGTAAATACCTCCTATACAGCTTGTAAATCTTGTACCTCAACTTGTAAATCTTGAACCTCAGCTTGTAAATCTTGTACCAAAGCTTGTATTATACCTTGTAAATGTTGTACCATACCTTGTATATCTGAATCTTGTCAAAAGCTTGTACCATATTCTAGCTTGTAAATAATCTTGTATCCTAGCTTGTATCCTATCACATGCACACAAAGAACCCCATTTTCACTTAAAGCTTTTCACAAACCATCTACCTATCCACCTATCAACTATTATAGACATCCTAGCCTTCACAAACATTTCCATCTCACAAACCCCAAACATGAACAACCTTGTACATTTGTAACATATCTTGGTTCGTCAGCTTGTACATCCTCTTTAGCTTAGTACCATTGTATCTATCCAGCTTTTGTGTCAGTTCCTCCTTGATCAGCATCTTGCACACATCGCACAACCCTTGGTTAGCTATTCCAATGCATCCTTTAGCTAGATCTCCTATCACCAAAGTGTTATCCTTCTTAGTTCAGCTTCCTAGACGCATCACTCATCCAAATCCACCAGCTTAGGTACTCTTCGATAGGTCCTTGCAGGATATAGCTTTCCTCATGTCTGATCTTGGTCCGTTAGTACCTCATCCTACTCATCTTGTTGGCAAACGGTTCTCTTTTGGATTTTCACTTTCTTTTGATTTGGGATCTTCCCTTTTGGGTCTTGAAATATCTTTTCCAAGTAATCTCCTTGTTCCCTCCTTAACGTTGCCATGATCTTTCATATCATAGTATGCTGCGAATGGGGAAATCAGAGCATAAGGTCATGATCAGGTCTTTTTCTTATTTTCTTTTTCTGCTTGTGGGTTACCTAGTGTCATTTCCACGCTGCTTCCTCTGAGATTCATGTGTGATACTGGGGCAATCCTTGCGTGTTTATTTCGAGTCAGTTCGTCAATCCTGTGGACAGTTGGTGAAAAGGCCTTGATGTTCTTGGTAACCTTTGCAATTAACCAATAGTCCTATAGCAAATCTAGTGCTCAACTACATGGTGGGACTTCTCTTTGAAGTATCCCCCCGCTCAAAAAGCTTCAATGGATTCCCTTCATCTCCATTATCCCCCATCCATATCCAGCACCTATCCCAACTTATGCATCAGTATCTCTTTGGATCACTCCTCAGGCTTAGCTTTAGGGATCCAAAATCCTAGTCTTAGGGATCCACCAATCAAATCAATCCACCAAGCCTCATCTTTTGAGATCCACATTCCTAGTCCTGGGGATCTCCGAAACCCATCTTCTCCCAATCTGACTCTTTGAAATCCTGCTGCATCAGCTTTATCATTCCATCATCCATCTCCCTACCATAGATTCCTTTTATAGTGCTCCACTCCTCCATCCTCCCCCCCAATCCTGGAAAGTCTTAAACTTGTTTTACTCTTGTGCCCCTAATTTCCCTTTATCATTCTCCCGTTGTGAGAGTTTGAGCTAATTCAACCCCTTCTCTTTGCTAACTTGTGTCTCAGCTCATATCGATTTCTTGTACTTTTCAAGAAGTCGTCAAACGTCATTTCTCTCTTCACCACCTTCTTGAGGCGGCATCATCTGAGTCTAGTCTCTCATCTTCTTATTCGAGACTGCGGCAACCTTGTTGCTAAAACATCTTCCTTGTGTCGTCTTCATTCAAACTTTTTTGAAATAGTGTTGCCTCAAAACTATGTCAAAGAGGGGCAAAATGTAGACACCTAAATTTGATTACACCACTTTGGTAATCTAATTTAGCCATCTCTAAAGGCATCATTAATTAAATTCTTATTTAATTTATCCTTTGCCATCCCTAGCTGATTAATTTAATTAATCATCTATAGTCCTAATTGATAAATCAAATAACCTATTATTTATCAATTAAATCCTATTCTTCTATCTAATTCCAAAAATCCCCATTTATTAAATAAATCTATTTGATAAATAAAATCCTCAAATCCAAAAACCCCTAACCTATCCCTAATCCTCCATTTAACCTAATCCACCCCATCCACCCATACTAACAAAGCTTAGCCACTAAATCACCCACCCTCATTAATGCCATCCACTTGCACATCTCTAACATCCCTAATCTAATCCTAAACCCAAGCCTAATCCACCCCCTAATGTTGTCACATTCTCTAAGCAAGTTTAAGACTTTCCTAAACCAAATCAAAGTCTCCCCTCAAAAATCCCAACCACCAAGTCATGAGTGCTCTTACAAACTATAAAAGACTCTTAGAAGCCCACTCATGACTCTTACATCCATCTTCCACACTCTTCCCTCTTCCACACTCATTCCTCTTACATCTCTCTTACATACTCAACCCCACTCATCATGCCTTTAACCAACCCTTTACCCTACCCTCTCACACTCATCCTCCTTATGACAAGTGAAACCTTCCCATTGGTGCTAAATAAGAACAATCCATGTGCTCCCCTTTGAGTGCATCTTAGCCCTCCTTAACCATCTCCCCATCCTTGCATCTAAGCCCTCCATCCCTCTACCCCTTGGCCTATAAATTGAATCCCATCCCAAGCCATTTCAACAACAATCCTTGAGCTAAAGTTATCATGCCCTTTTGAGAGCCAAAATCCATACCCATACCCTTATAATGCCAAATTGAGAGCTCACAAAGCTACCAATTTGCCATTACCCATCTCCATTGAAGCAGCTTTGAGCATCTTGAGCATACATCCACATAAAAGGACACATCTACAAAATCAAGAAAGCATGGAGTGTTTTCTCTTATGAAGTTTGCACTTCTTGTTTTCTTTTCTTTGTCTAAACATATATGTGAATTTAGTTTTGGGTTGTGAATGTTTACTTTATTGTTAATGTTCTTTGCATACTAAATCTTGTTCTACAATAACTATCTATCAATATTGTCCTTTGGTCCAAAGGCATAGAGTATTTGAGGATTTTAGGAAAATGCATGATGTGTTGATAGAAAGTGTGCACGTAAACCTCAAAAAGGAACCCATGTCTAGATTATCCCTAGAGGCCCAAAAGATAGTTCAAGTTTATGGGATCTATTTTATCCAATTTCCTAAATTCACATACTTGGGAATAGGAGGATTTGAGGAAGAACTTATAAAATTGCCTCGTTATACTCTAGACTATTTTTTCATAGCTGAAATTTGTAGACTATTATTTTTAGTAATTAAAGATAACCTACCTTAGGAGAAATGGGAATCTATTTTCCCTATTAAGCTTAGTCATTTGACTTGCAACAACATGATTAATTCTTCAGTCATTGGGAGGAACCTGCTCAACTTTAATCTTGGATCCTACCATGGAAGGATAAATTTTGACAACAAAGGTTTCATGGCTAAAGTACTTGATCTGAAGGGTCAATCACCAATGGTTCCACATCTAGAAGATTTATGGGAAGATTGTAATGATGAAGAAGAAGTGATAAAGAAAGACCATTCAAGACTAACCCTTCCACAAATAAATTCTCTCAAATTGATGTTTCAGTTGGAAGGAGTAGTTGAGGATGGTTCAGATATTATTGAACTAGGATGGGAAGAAGTGAATGAGCTAAAATAGTTGGAGGTAGATTGGAACCAAGGGGAAGATGATGATATAAATTTGAGAACTAGATCTATCCTTACTCACATCGATAATTGGTTAAGAAGAAGAAACATGAAAGCTGCCAATATAAAACAAGCTGGAAAATCTCCAAAGAAGGTTTCTTTCTCTAAGACATTGACCTCTGACATATCAATTTCATCTCATGTTGCAGGTGGTAATTTGGCTCCCAATAAGTACAAAGGAACGCCATCCCCTAAGAAAAGCATGACCCATAGAACTAGGTCAAAGACTAAGTCTAAGGCACTCATGTAGCATGAGATTCAAAAAGAGAATATGATGTCTCAAGGTCAAGATTTGGAACAAGAACTTAGATTCTCAGACACTCAGGATGGTGACATGTAGTTGGTAGAAGCTCCTAGGTTAGATCAACATAAGTTTATGACTCCTCCTAGAGGATGTT
Organism: Cupressus sempervirens; assembly: GCA_028749045.1. Classification (NCBI taxonomy): domain Eukaryota; kingdom Viridiplantae; phylum Streptophyta; class Pinopsida; order Cupressales; family Cupressaceae; genus Cupressus; species Cupressus sempervirens. The sequence continues at coordinate 254,103,294 of CM053789.1, forward strand.
AGGGGATGAATGCTACTCCTACTATACAATCGTGGCTATCTAGTTCTATCAACAAGAAGCAAACCTTGCAGCCTGTGTCTATGCCTATTAAGGATACTATCATAAAGTATGTGGCTTATAGTTCTATAAGTAAAATGATGAAGAGTGACACTTGACTAATCAAGGACCTGGTGACTGGAAGGGTAACGATGGAAGTGGCCACATACAAATAGAAAGAGGAATCTAGAGAAATTGATGCTAAGGATTTTAAGGTCATCACTATGGAATTGCGAGGCTATTACCAGAGAACAATAATCATTTCTTCAAATTATTTATAGACCATATGCTAAATCAATCTGAAAGGGACAACAAGGAGAAAAAGGAATTAAAGACACTAGTAATCACCATGGAAGATTATATAGATTCATCGATGAATTTAGGTACCCTTCCCTTGGTCTATAGACCCCACAGTCTTTTGATCCCATTTCTTCTGACAACTAGCAGTTGGTTAAACAAATGCAAAGGGATAAGCTGCTCTCAGATGTAGTATAGGAATGGGTGGCATCCATTGTGAAGGAAGGTAGTAAATTTATTTTATATTTTGTGACCACATTCACAGAGGGAGAAGTGCTATTGGGTGAAATTCAAACCCCCATGCCAGTTTGGGAAGTTGACCAGAATCACTACCAAGCCAATGCGTTCCAAGTTCATGAAGTTGAGAAGTATGGGGTATTGGAGTTTCTAAATGAAAATCACATGAAAACTATGGATTGAGGCATGCTTTTCATTCTTAAGAACAATATGGGATGGAAGGAATCTATTATAAAGGAGCCATTGAAGAAATGTGATTAGTGAAAGCTAAAATTATAGGAATGCACAAAGAACTCCTAAAGGACATGCAGGTCATCAACCCAACTAGAATCCCACAATTCAAAGATAGTAACGTGGACTTTGAGGTCTTGATCAAAAAATTCGATGATGTTGTAACACAAATAAATGAAAATGACATGCCTACCCTTGAAGACTTCACTACCCTAGCAAACACTAAATCAATGTTATATCTAAACAAGAATCTCATGCTGAGGCAAAGTTGAATAATTAAGGAGCTAAAATAGAAAATGGACAATTTTAGATCAAAGTTACTTAGCCTGAAGAATCCTCATTCCCATGCAATGTAGGAGTTCATAAACTCCTTCAAGAGCTGGAAATTAGTGAATAGACTATGGAAAATGGAGAGAATACTGGCGATGGTGTTTAGTTAGGAACAATTATTTTCTATTTTATTTCTCATGCTATTTTTAAAATTATTTCTTGTTCACATAATTGTTTTTAACCAAAGGGTTGGGCTTTAATGAAGGCCTTTTCAGGTTTGTAATGAACTATAAATGTTGGAGCATATAGCTAGTTAGGGATTAGATTTAATCTAGCCAAAATATACTCTGATAAAGTTAGTACTATTTTAAGTTAATTATCTGGAAGTAGTGATAGATAGATAGCCATATGTTTGGAAATGTTTTCTTAAATGACTTGGTGCTAAAGAAGTCTTTTTGAATATATATCTATCACATTTTGCCATTCTATAAAACTTAGTGTTTATAGTGGTTCAATCATAGTTACATTGTGAGCTGTAGTGATTGGTTCTATATGACATGTATTGTTGTTTCTTATTGTTAATTCTCATTTATTTTCTGCTATTTTCAGTTTGAATTTATGGTAAAGTTCAATTTCTTAGTTAAATCCTGCTTATTTATCGAAAGACCATGAGCTTTTCATTCATTAAATCCTTGAGTTTGCAAGTTATTACCTCAATACCCAATAGTACATGAGTGTCCCTTATGCACTTTGTGTAAAAGTGTACATTTAGTTGATTTTGACCTTTGAATTTATTGATAAATCTTTGTAATGGGAGTTGTACTTATGAAATTTAGAGGGAAATGAATAACTCAACATTTACCCAACTGTTATGAACTTCATTGGATTTTCTGAGCCTTGGGCATAGATTGAATTGTTGTTATAGTAGGAAAACACAATATGTTCACTAACAAGCTCAAAGTCAAGAATATTCTTATATAGATTTCATAGTGTTTTAATAAGATATAGTATATTATAATTTAAAAATTCTAGAAGTACATATTTAACACTCGAGAAGATGTCAATTTTGAGAAAGAAAAAATATTAAATAATATAAAAATAAATAAATTAGATGATGTTCTAGAGGAGAGATTCCTCTTCCATAATCTATAATTTTCTTTTGGTTGGAATAGATTTATTTTGAAAAATGTGGTGGGAGATGAAAAATATCAATTTGAATAAGTTGAAATTTGAATCATTATAAAAGAGAAAATGTAGGTCTAAAGCCCATTTTTATTTTTTATTGTTCTAGCTACATATATTATCAATAACATAATCTAAGATCAAAGGGAAATAAGTTTATTTCCATATAGTTTTGTGGTGGGAACTAGACCCCTAATTTCCAACATTTTTTAGCAACTAAAATTTATCTTTTAAAAATAGGAAAATATATAATTTCTTATTCCAAATAATTATTTAAAATTATAATCCTAAAATTCATCGATTTCTACACATTTCATTAGCTTACTTCATTTTAAAATTCTAAATAACAATACTAATTTTATGTCATTGAATGTGAAAAACTACACTTTTTTTTAGCATTTTCCTTTGTAAAAGGGTGACACAGGTTTGTGCTTTACCCACCTTCATCCACAAATTGTAAGCTCAAGCCTTTCCCCCTCAAAATCATTGAGGATTCTTAAATATCGCCCCCCTCTATCGAAACCTTGGTTGCTGGGAAGCCTTCTCCTAGTGCTAAAAGGATTAAAATAGAAAAAAAATGAGGTCCTGGATCTTGAAAGTACTAGAAAAACAACTAGGAAGGGCACTAATTGGTCGATCAAAAGACTAAGAGAAAAGAAACCCTTGGTAAGGAAAACCTAATACTTTTGAGTCCTTCATAATTGAGGAAAGAAAACTAGCCCTAGGCCTAAAATGAAAGCCACTGGGAGGTATAATGGTGAACAAGAAGAGGATGAGATAGGTAATGAAGGGAAGCATGAGGAGGTCATGAAAGAGAACTATGATAGCCCTATCCCCTCCCTAGTGTTTGATACTTTAAAAACTAAGGCCAATACTCTAGATTCTAGGAAAGAAGGGGTTATGGGTGAGAAGGGAATAGTTACATCACTATTTAGAATGATTAATTTGGGAAACTAGATTCAAGGGGGGGTTCCTCTAGGATTTGATGAGAAAAAAGATAGGAATATGATGGGAAGTATTCAAAGGGATGGAAGCACTATGAGGAAAACTTATAAATCTCAAGGTAACCTGGACATTGCTAAGTTAGAGGAGTCCACCACTAGTCTAATCAAGAAGAATGAAGACTTGGAGGATAAATTTTATAGGTTTGCTAACTTTTCTTTGAGGGTGATGCATTTGGTGGAGACTACCCTTCAGATGTTGTAGGCGAGCAAGGAGGACACTACTGATGACAAGGATATAGAGACCACCCATTCACTTTATGGTTTCCTGGCATATAACTAGTCATGTCCAATTTTAGGGAACCCAAGGAATCAGAGCAAGGAGATAACTCTTTCCTTTCTTATTTTTTGGTATAATAGCTAGTTTCTCTTTAGCATAAGGGGCTTTTTATATTGATATTTACTACACTTTTTTAATGCCCCCCGAGATTTATTGGGCTAGTTATATGTATAATGATGAAAATTTCATAGTTATTAGCAATAGTAAGTATCTAAAAAATTTAGTTTGAGGGGTTTTGATATTAAGGAAGGGGGTTGGTTAATCATATGATAATAACTTTTGGCTGATTTTCAACATTGTTTTATCTATTCTGGGTCATCCCCTATTTTGGTTTCTTTTTAACATAAAAAACAAAACATATCATGCTACGTAGGTTAGTAATGATCAAAATATCTTGGTAAAGGAACATGAATTTGTTGAGATAAATATAAATACATACTCTAATAGGGTTTTGTGTGATACAGTATTTATGACATGTGGACACATAATCCAAGGTATACCTTGGAAACACTTGAGGAAGATAATCTATAATAATTATACAAACTAGTACACATCATGTATAAACTGGGCAATAAGTTTATGTTAATACCTTTTTCTTAAAATGATATAAAATGATGATAATATTAGTTGTTTTTGGAAGAAAATAAATGTACGGATATTGATGAAGTATTGTACTAAAGTGTGGGCAGTGTAAATTTTCATGATAGTCCTATGAAGGAAACAAATTGGGGTATAAAAGATGAAAAGGTTAGGGACATAGATCATCCTATTTAAGTACAACAAAGGAAGGACATTAAACCTCTAAAGTGGTATAGTCAACATGATCAGAAAGGTTTGAAAAGTGGAAGAGAGAAGATGGAGCAATGACTGTAGCGATATCCTAAATAAGGACATAAATTTTTTTTAAATATTGATCTTTGCCAAAGTTTGATGTATGGTATAATTGTTTAAATAAACTATTTCAAGAGTTTTTATTTCAAGAATAGTCTCGTATGATGTCCAAGAATAGAGAACTTTTAAGGAGAATTCATGGAGTTAGTAGCATATCCCTTATCATGTGGGGCAAGAGATCCTTCTTAGGGGGATTATGGTACAAGAGAACCTTGTTGGCTTGATAGAGTCATGAAGTATACAAGGAGAGAATATGAAGTCACAAGGTCCTTAGGGATTAACTATTAGGTTTTGGAGCTAGTTATAGCTTTTCTGTAAAATGGTTTTGATGTATTACCAAAATGTTTAGATGGTACTAAAAGGGACATATGACCCATTAATGTAACTCATACCGAAAAGATGTGAAAGGGATCAAAGAAGTATTTAAAACTTAATAAATAATGCCAAGAAACCCATTTGTAGGGATTTGTAATGATTAAGAATTATTTAGAGGTCATTTGTAAGAGTTGGAGATTTCAATTTTCAAATCCTAATAGCTAGTTAGGAATTGTTAGGTTTAAACATATCTCATGGATTTTATTAATGCATTGATCCAAACTCACTAAAATTAGTTGGATTGTTAAAAAATATTAGTAAAGCCTATGGAAGACCATAGAGTAATGTGTCTCTAATTGTACAAAAGAGAAAGTTGTAAAGAAATAAAAGTAATATTTCTTGCAATTTTTGTTTTGGTTTCAAGTCTTTCCATAATGAATCTAAAAATTTAACTATTTGAGAATGAAATGAGAATTTTTCACAATCTAATTTTTTTCTTTAGAGTCCATTTGTGACATTAATTATGTAGATTTCACTTGATTGTTTTGGTAAAAAATTATGAAATTACATTGTTTTGAGGATTACAATGTGTTAAAGATCTGTTATATGGATGTTTGATTAGTGGTTCCCATAGAATGGACCTAATTTAACACAAAAATAATGTTACTAACCTTTGTGAATGTGGAGAAATGGATTTTATTGGTAATCAACATGATATTTGGTTGAAAGCACGTGGAAAAGTGTTGGTACAAATAAAACAGTGGAACTCATACCTTAGTTCAAGAATACAATTTTATGTTTGAGGGATTTAGTGCATCTCCTAAGCATGGTGTTGGAACTTTGTGTAGTCATTGGGAAGTGTGAAAACTAGAAAGCCTTAGTTTGGGCCTACTTAAGTGAGGATTTGTTGAAAAGTGCTTAAGAAGTGATTGTATGGGGAAAATGTTTTGGTAATCCTTGGTTTAAGAACACATTAGAAGATTTTAGAAATTGGAATGTTTAGATCTTAAAAGTATATGCACACTTTCTTTTTAAAAGTAGCCTAATTAGGCCTAAAATTGATGCAATCAACACTGGTCCAAAATGACCAAACATGAATTTGATATATGTTAGAGTACTTCCAAAAGGGTGCCTGGAAGTATAGTTCATTATGAAAATATTTTGGAGATTTCTTCTAGAAAATAGAAAAACAAATAAAAAGAGACCTTGTTGGGATATAGACCTAGTTGTGTGCCTAGAGTGAGTTTTTGGGCAAGATCTATTTGTGGGTTTTGGTAAGTTGTGGGAACAATTTAATTTTGACATGATGGAGTAGATCAAGAGGTTAGAACAAGAAATCAAGGGTGAGATCAAGATTTCTTTGAGGGTATTTGGAGGGTTTAGAAACACATAATAGTCTAAACATTATTCTAAAGATTGGTATCATATTTACAAGTTGAATTGAATCCTTTTGGGTTTGTATCAACATTAGTTTCACATGTAGACAAGAAATCAGTTTGGATTCTAGACATTGGATGCTCACATCATATGATAGGTGACAAAGATAGGTTTGTTGACCTTAAAAAGAATGATGGAGGTATTTTCAGATTTGGTGATAATACAACTTGTTTAATGAAAAGAAAATAATCTATAACACTTGATGGTAATACTAAGACAAATGATGTCTTATTTATTGATGGCTTGAAACATGATTTGCTAAGTTTTGGACAACTTGTAGAAAAGGGTTGTCATTTTCAATTCACAGATGGAAAATGTTCAATCAAAGATAAAATTCACCATTTTCAATTCACAAAAGGATAACGTAGACTAGCAATGATCTTTTCTAGAATTTTTCATAAAATTCCAAGTTGTGTATATATAAGGTGAATTAGAGATAGTAAATGTTCTGAGGTGTCTCAACGAATATATATACTTGGTTTGCATGATCTGGCACCACATTGTTCTATATTTGGAGTACATTTTCTCAACTAGTGTCCCTCCAAGATTTTTGTTAACCTTGCCAAGATCATGTAAATCCACCCCATCTATGAGTTTAGTAGAAGCCTTGCTATCTAATGTATGAGATGTATATTTTTAGTATTTATCATATTTACACAATCAATTGTTTTTGGGTACATTATTTTTTCTTTTAACTACTTTACACATTACCATTACTTCAAAAAGTTTAAATCATCTATTGGTGGTCTAATTGTAGGTTGTTGAAGTCTCATGGCTTCATGTTTTTTTATATTGAATATCGGTGGCTGGTGTACTAACTTTAGTTGTGGTCTGTGGGTTGTTAATAAGCTAATAGTGATTTTGTTACTTTGCTATTTGTTTTTATTGAACCAGCCACACAATTTTGACTGATTTTTAATATAAATAACATTGAAATATAGGCCTTAAGAATCTAAAAAGATATGTTCCCAATTCTTTAGGTGGAGTTTCTTTGAAATGTGGTGGAAATTTCTTGCCGGTAGATGCTTTATTTTCCAAATATATACATCCAAAATGTATTTTTAAGAAAACTACAATTATTCTTCATACTTTTTCTTAGATCAGATATGAAAATATTATAATATATTGGACCATTAATCAATATAATATTCTATTGAATTCTTCTTACAGTCTTTCTAGTTTGGTGTGTAGTCCCATGCCTGAACGTGCAATCCACAATGATATATGTCAGTGTCGTACGCCTCTTCTTCAATATTGCACGGGAATTGCTAGAAATCTCCAAGTCCCATCAATGTCAAATTGAAGTTTAGTCAATAGTGCATTGATTCTTGTCATCAACTGTAGTCGATTACAGAGCTTTCTTTGACCGTATGACTGTGATCCCGTTGTTGAACAAATCTGATAAGAATCAGATAGAGAAAGATGTTCTTTTGACGGTAATTTTAAAAAGAAGATACCAAACACGTACACATATGGAAATGTGAATGACGTTTTGGTTGGTGAAGTCTCTTTTCGTTACTTTTCTTTAAAAGTTTCGATAGCTGGACGGTGCAGGCGAGCTTTGACATTATCTATAGTAAGGATGATTCTGTCTTAATGTCCACATCTTTTCACTGTAGATTAGGTTGATGGAATAGGATTGGAATCATTTGTACATGTAGTGTTACGTTTAGGTAAGTATTGTCCAGGCTAATGGTCAAAGACAGAATTCGGGTAGAAAGGATACAATGATTATTTATGTTTTGATGTAGTTTGCTTTTGACTGTTTTATTACTCAATATCTTTATTTAATTGTGTCTTGACTGATTTTTCTATACACTGCTGGGAGTAATGACGACATTGGGAAATTTTTTCTTGAAAGGTATTGAATGTTCAGTGATGGCATTGAAAGAGACTTATATTGAATGTTCAATGGTCATATAGTGAATAGTTATTTTCCATTAGTTTATGCTTAAATTATAGTAAAATTGAAATGTTTTTGAATTATAAACCAGCTAAAATAAGGGGGCTGATATGCTTAAATTGTAGTAAAATTGAAATGTTTTTGAATTATAAACCAGCTAAAATAAGGGGGCTGATCCATATCAGCCTACAACCAGCAGATTAGCAACAAAACATAATTACCTCTTATAACTACTTATCAAAACAAAAACATCATGCAACTAGTTATTGAAATGTTTAGAATATATTGATTTGTGGGAACTAATATTTCTGAATTTAGACTTAATGATGACTGAAACAAGTACATAGCTTATGAAATTTTTTTTGTGGATTAAATTGTCTATAATAGAAGTACATTATTGAATCTTAATAGAACAGTTAAACTGATACTCTTTTAAAAAATATCTATAAGAAGTAGTTCATATGGCATGATATTTCTTGAACGTTTTACAAAAGAATAGTAAGTTGTACGACATGATTTAACCTCAAAAAAATAAGATCCTTCTCATACAAGATACTTAAAGGACCATTCATACTTGTATATAAATACTAAAAATATCATTTAATTCAGTTATATATTAAATAACATAAGTATCATTTAATTCAATCAATTTGATTAAAAAACATACAATTATAAATATAATAGAAATAAATAATGTAACAAACTGCAAAAATAATTCTTACTTATAGGTTTGAAAAGAATCTAGATATAAAGAATCTACATAGTTGAATCATAATAGAACTATGAAAGTGACACTCTTTAAAAAAAATGTTTTATAAGAAATAGTTCATATGACAAAATATCTATTGAAAGTTTTACAAAAGAGTAATAAGTTCTCTTGTATGAACATGATGTAAAAACTCTTTAATAAGATGAACTTTGCCAAAAAAAAATCATTTTCCTATAACATAAAAGACCATTCATACTTATACAAATTAATAAATATATATAAATACTAGAAATAGTATTTAATTCACTTATATATAAAATACTGCAACATTTAATTCACTCAACTCAACTAAAAATTGTACATTATAATTATAATAAAAATAAATAATTAACAAACTGCCAAAATAATTCATAGTTAAAGGTTTGAAAATAATCTAGATGCATACTATACTTGCGACATAAAATTGTACACGAGTATGTAGACGAGAGGGAAAAATGTCAAGTTTGAAGACGTCATATGTTTTTTATGAGTCCAAATCCTGGAAATACTTTTCAACAGACATTCATGTCAAAATATACAAATGTACACTGTCCTGAGCTAAAATTTACTACGCCGAGAGGCATTCTATACAATGGCAGCACAAATGCCCAGCACGGGAATATGCCAAGATTCCTTGTCAATAAAAAAGAATTGGGAGCAGTTACAAACTTCCAAATTAAATATTAAAAAAGAATTCCCGAAATAATAGCTGGCCGAAATAATAGGAAGCCAAACGGAGGCCGAAATAATAGGCCCGAAAAAGTAGGGCCCGAAAAAGTAGGACCCGAAAAAATAGGGCCCGAAAAAATAGGGGCAAAATAATTTCAATATGATTTTTTTTTTTTTGTTAAATATAATTTTGCATGCACATTCATGCTTATTTTTTGTGGGGAGTGAGGGAATTTGAAACAAATTCGTGGAATGTGAAGAGACGTCTGTTGGGGGATATGAGGAGCCTCTTAGAAGTTATAAAACCAAGGCTCCTCATTTCATTTTCATTTTATGTTTTTGCAAGAGGGAAGAGGTGGAGGTTATTGGAGGATTAGATTGGAGTTTTTGAATAGGAGTAAATTGAAGTTTTGGAGTAACATTTTTGCAGGTGAGATTTCTATTTTTTATTTACATTTTCATTTAGATTTAGATGTAGATGTAAATTGAAATTCAAAATTAGTTATAATATTCTACTTTGATTTAGATTTCAATTTTAATTAATTTCATTTAGATTTAAAATTATGTTCATAACTATTTAGGCTTGCATTTAATAGTTTAGTCTTGCATGTTTGATTTAGATTTAGATTTGTATTCAAAATCTATTTGATATATAAATTTTATAATACTTTTCATTGTTAATGGTGCTTGATGGGAGTGTTTTAGGGGTGTCTTCTTTTCTATTTCTAAAATATTTTGGTCCAATATGTACTTTCCTAACCAGATCTATCCATTTTCTTCTGATTCATGCATGGAGCTTCCTGATGCTATTAGCGCGTTGCTGGGACTGAATGGGAATGGATTAAAGATAAATGACTGACTCTGGATCTAGATATGCATTTGGAATTGGCTCTGTTGCGGCTCAAATTTATAGGTTCCTTCCAGTCTATGAGCGCACTAAAATCTTTGCAGAATTCAGAAGATCCATGAGAAATTGAAACATTGAATTTTCGGAGCCTTTTGATTTCAATTTCTATTTGACTTTGATTTGGGTCATTGTATTTGGACAAAATTCCAGAGTTGCTCGGTCTTCTCAGATTTTATTCATTTTATTTCTCTATAAATGTTGTTAATAAGAATGAGTCTTGTTCATTTGAGTGTTGATAGCATCAATCTCTCTGTTTTGAAAATATAGTATTTGTAATGTTTTTATAAAAAAAACCTAAATGAATATTTGATTGTTTTGTGATAGATTGTTCTGTGAGGTTCTAGCTTGGAGCTAATAAGATGCTCACTACTAAAAACTCTTCATAGTATACCCGTGTGTCTTCTTTAAGTTCTTTACTAATCTTTATCGCCTCCCTGCAATGGATTTTTTTCAATGTATTTTAGCCAGTGTGATTCATGAGTATGGGATCAGTTTAAACTATTGAGGCAAGAATGCAAATCCACGACAAACCCATTTTGGATTCCGTCATACTCTTCTATCAATGTGAAAAAAAATTATTTCCCACTTACATTAATATTAATTGGTATGGATTTACTTTCATTATATAATGTATGATATGAACAAAATAATTTATATTAGAGAAGATACAAATAGTTGGAAGTTAGGAATAAATTGTTGTTACATAGTTTTAAAATCTGTATTATGCGGAACAACAAATCTTTTACATAGTTTTAAAATTTGCATTATGCAGAATAGATCTATGTTGTGTAGATTTTCTATTTTTAATTTAATCACGTTTGAAACAGAGCAATTAAGTTTTACAATGGGGTGGGTAGATTTGGTAACTTAGTAATTCAATATAAAAGTCATCATTTAATCAATAAAATACACTTCAACATAGTTTATTTCTGCCTTGCATCCTGAGCATTTGATATTTTAGTCATTCATTTTAATATTTTCAACTTTGATATTTTTTATCTTGATATTGCTTGCTCATCTTTGGAAGATGCAATGCCAAGATGAGACAAAGTTCATTCAAAACCATTAGATAAATGAAAAAAATTAATGCATTTAGTGCACAAAATAAAGAGTGCATATGCAATCAATTTTTTTATCAATCTTTATGATAGCTTTTTTTTTAAAATAGAAAATAGAAATTATTCTTTTATGTATGTAGAAAAAATTAGAAAGATTTTATGTATGTAAAAAATTAAAAGAATTCTATATACATCGAGATTTTTTGAAAAGAATTCTATTTACATCTAGATATTTTGATTGAAATAACAATAATGTAAAAACAAATTATAAAATAGAAATGTTAATATATGTATGAAGAAAAAATTAGAAAGATTGCATGCATCTAAAAATATTCTATTTACATCTAGATTTTTTTAGAATGGAAAAAAATGGATAATAGAAATATCAGTTGCATGTTTGTAGAAATAAATTAGAAAAACATGTATCTAGAAATTAAAAAGATTCTATATGTGTCTAATTTTTAGATTTTACTTTATTCTAAACTAATTATTGATGGATATGTATTTTAAAAATATTTATGTAGTTTAAAGTTTAGATTTTAATTAATTTGTATGCAAATAGGAAAAATAATAAATATTTTATATACATGTAGCTTAATTTCTATTTTTAAAATTTACAAGTAAATGAGTACTTTATTCATTTAAAGTAAACAAGTTTTTAAGTAATATATTTTTATTTTAGAAATATATTAATCATAATGTTCATTTATTATTACTTATTTAATATACTTACTCTCAAATCTAAGACAATAGAAATGATATTTTATTAACTTTGAAATAGGGAAGTGTTATGCAAGTTCATTTACAAAAATACCAAAAATATATTTACATAATTATATATCTAACCATAATGTAAAAACAAACTCCAGAATATTGATCAAAATCCTAAACCTAACTATAGGGATAACCATGATATTAAACTCTAAATCCAGTCCCAAGGTCCTAACCATGGTGTAAACCTATAATCGAACTCTTAAAAAATTTACTAATCCCTAATCCTAATCACATTCCCAACTTTAAACTTGAACTATAAACCATAGCTGTAACCATAATCATAAACTTAAACAAAACCCTAACCCTAAAGGTACAATCATAAAATTAATCATAACTTAGACCCTAATCCTAGCACAAACCACAATCATGACCAAATATAAATCTTCACCTTACCCCTAATCATAATTTCAATGTTAACCCTAACATTAGTTTCAATCCTACCATGATATGAACCATAATATAGACTTCACCTTGATCCTCACCCTAATCTTAAGTCTAATTAAACCCCGACTAAAACCTAATCTAAATGATATATCTAACTATAATCCTAACTTTAACTATCATATAACCCAATGCTAACCCTCATGTATATTTAATCCCTAATATTAACTCTAAATATTCTATAAACTCTAGAATTGACCTTAAGTCTAACCATAACCCTAAAATCTAAATTGTAACCATAGCACGAAAGGTGGGGACCCCCACTATGTGGCACAATTCTAGGTCTTGGAGCCTCGCAAAAGCACTACAAAGTGAGGAAATGTTAGAAAGGTGACATGTGGTAGCATGACGTAATTCTGGGCTTTAGAGCATTGAAGAAACAATGCAGCGTAAGGAGGCGCTAGAATGGAGACTCATGGAAAGAAGAGGAAAGACTTTCATGTCGCTGGCAAAAAACTACAAAAAGAGATAATATGATGTGTTAACCTCCCACAAAAAATGCAAGGTTGACCACAAGGGGGAATTTGGATTCCCCAAAAATGAATGATGGTCATCGATGAAGGTCTTCCTCTCGAAATAGATGGCATAGATGCATCGTGAATCCTCACCAATGAAGGATTAAGTCACAGCAATCGATGTAGATTCTCCCCTCAAAAAGGATGACTGAGATGCAACGAGGAAACTCCTCCCAATGAAGGATTAAGTCACATTCGTCGATCAAGATTGGCTTTATTTCCAATGGATGACTAAGATGTAATGAAGAGATTCCTCCCAACAAACGAAGCAGATAGCACAAAAGGTGTGAATCCCCTCCATGTGGCACAATTTTGGGTCTCAAACACTCATGAAAGCATTGTGGAGTAAGAAAATGTTGGAAAGGCAATACCTGGTAGCATGATGCAATTCTAGGCTTCAGAGAATTGAAGAAATAATGTAGCATGACGATGCATCAGAATGGAGATGCATGGCATCATCTTGTGCAATTCTAGGCTTTAGAGTGTTTTGAAGACACTAGCATATAAAGAAATGTTAGAATGGGAATGCATGGCAACATATTGCACTTTTGGGAAGATGGGAAGATAGCTCACGAAGAAATAAGAGTTATTGAATCTCGCAGCATGAATCAACCTGACTAAGAAAAAATGGTCCAGCGTGGTCAATGAAGAAACCGCGCCAACACAAAATGTTAGCCGCCAACTTTAGCGATGTTAACCCTCTACAAAGAACCTATCCCATTTAAGGTCTCTCAGATTAGACATCAGTGATGGGTTGAATAGGGGGAAAAAATAGCACACAATGCCCTCCTAAATGAAATTTTAAATGTAACACTAATAACCATGGTCCTACTTCTTTCCCTAACCTTATCCATGAGCGTGGGAATATACATATTATTCTATAGGGCACCTTATATAATAATAAATATAATCTAAAATCCCAACCCTTACTCCTCTCCTAACTATAACTGTGACCATATGAAAACTTCTAAATATAACCCTTCCTCTAACTCTAACCCTAACCCTAACCCTAACTATAACTGTAACCCTATCCCTACCACTAACTGTAACCCTGAATCTAACTCTACCATAATTGGACTTTAACCCTAACTATAACTATAACCTTAAACCTAACTCTAACCTTAACCGTAACTATAACCATAACCCAAAACCTAACCCTAATCCTAGCTAGAATTCTAATACTCTGTCTACCCCTAACTCAAACTATAGCCCTAACTATAACTCAAACTCTAACCCTAACTCATATTCTAACCCTAAACCTAACCCTAACCTTGACCCTAAGCCTAAGCCTAAGCCTAAGCCTAACCCTTTGTCTACCCCTATCTCTAATCCTAACCCTAACCCTAACCCTACCGTTAACTCTAACCCTAAATCTAACTCTTGTTGTAAATCTAACTCTACCATAATTAGACTCTAACCCTAACCCTAACTTTAATCCTGACTGAAACCCTAACCCTTACCCTAACTCGAACCTTAACCCTGACTCAATCCCCTTACCCTAACCTTAACATTGATATAACTCTCTCTATATATAACCCTAACTCTAAATATAAACCTAACCCTAACCCTAACCCTAACCCTAAATCTAACTCTAACCCTAACTATAAGTGTAACCCTACCCCTACCCATAACTCTAACTGTAAATCTAACTCTACCATAATTGGATTTTAATTTTAACCCTAACCCTAACTCTAACCTTAACCCTGACTCAAAACTCTAACCCTAACCCGAACTCTAACATTAACGCAACTGTAAAATTAACTCTATTGGTAACTCAAACCCTAAACCTAACCCTAATTCTAACCCTAACTCTAACTCTAGCTCTAGCTCTAACCCTAACTCTAACGATAACTCAAACTCAAACCCTAAACCTAACCCTAATCCTAACCCAAATTATAATGCTCTGTCTACCCCTAACTCAAACTATAACCCTAACCCTAACTCTAACTCTAACCCTAACTCATACTCTAACCCTAAACTTGACCCTAGCCCTAACCCTAACCCAAAACCTTACCCTAACCCTAACCCTAACCCTATCTATAACCCTAACCCTAACCCTAACTCTAATCCTAATCTTAACCCTAATTCTAATCCTAACACTAACCTTAACCCTACCCCTAACTCTAACCATAAATCTAACTCTACCATAATTAGAATCTAACCCTAACCCTAGCTCAAACCCTTACCCTAACTTTGTCCCTAACCATATATCTACGTATGACTATAACATTTTACATTACAATATCCCAAAAATAAAAAATATATTTTTATCTAAATTAAACTCCTTATATTAAATTTAAAATAATATTTGACTCAAACCTTAACCGTAACTCTAACCTTAACCATGAGCATTACTCTAACCCTAACCTTAACCATAAACATAACTCTACGCCTAACTCTAACCCTAATTCTAACTCTACCATAATTAGACTCTAATCCTATCCCTAACCCTAACTATAAGCATAACTCTAACGCTAGCCTTAAACATGAGCATAACTCTAACTCTAGATCTGACTCTACCATAATTGGACACTAACCCTAACCCTAACCTTAATTTTGATCCTAACTCAAACCCTAACCCTAACTCAAACCTTAACCTTGATTCAAACCTTAACCCTAACCCTAACCCTAGCCTTACTATAACCCTAACCCTAATCATAACCATAACCATAACTCTAACCCTAACCTTAACCATGACCATAACTCTAACCCTAACCTTAACCATAAACCTAACTCTAATATGAACCTTAACCATAACTCTAACGATAACCATAACCATAATTCTATCCTTGACCTTAACCATAGCTCAAACCCTAACCCTAACTCCAACCCTAACCCTAGTGCTAACCCTAACCCTAATTCTATCCCTAAGGTTAACATTAACTATAATGTTAACTTTGTCCCTAACCATATATCTACGTATGACCATAACATTTTACATTACAATATCCCAAAAAAAAAAAATTTTTTTATCTAAATTAAATTCCTTATATTAAATTAAAAGATATATTTGACTCAAACCCTAACCCTAACCCCTTTCCCCACTATAACCCTAACCATAACCATAATGATGACTCTAACCCTAACCTTAACCATGAGCATTACTCTAAACCTAACATTAACCATAAGCATAACTCTACCCCTAACTCTAACACTAATTCTAACTCTACCATAATTGGATTCTAACCCTATCCCTAACCCTAACTATAAGCATAAGTCTAACCCTAGCCTTAACCATGAGCATAACTCTAACTTTGGATTTGACTCTACCATAATTGGACTCTAACCTTAACCCTAACCTTAATTTTGATCCTAACTCAAACCCTAACCCTTTAAACTCTAACCTTAACCTTGACTCAAACTTTAACCCTAACCCTAACGTTAGCCTTACTATAACCCTAACACTAACCCTAATAATAACCATAACCATAACTTTAACCCTAACCTTAACCATGACCATAACATTAATCCTAACCTTAACCATAAACATAACTCTAATCTAAACCTTAACCATAACTCTAACAATAACCATAACCATAACTCTATCCCTAACCTTAACCATAGCTCAAACCCTAACCCTAACTCCAACCCTAGCTCTAATGCTAACCCTAACCCTAATTCTATCACTAAGGTTAACATTAACTATAATGGTAACTTTATCCCTAACCATATATCTATGTATGACTATAACATTTTACATTACAATATCCCAAAAATTAAAAAATATTTTTTTAATCTATATTAAACTCCTAATATTAAATTTTTAAAAATATTTTGAAACATAATTTTATAGTAACTTCATACAACTCTAATTAAAAATTAATTAACAATTTTATAGTAACCTTATCAAAATAAAAAATAAAAAGTAAATATTTTTCCTATTGCGCCGCGACTACCACTAGCTTATATATACCTCTATATATATATATTATGCCGAGAGTAATCATTCTCAAGGCGCCTATTTTTATTTTCATTAATCCCAACTTCGATTAAAATAACTTTGGGATTAAATAAAAATAGGCACCTCAAGAATGATTACTCTCGGTGTAATATATATAGAGGTATATATAAGCTAGTTGTATTATTTGTGCACATATAATCAATAGCATTCAATGGGTTTCCCAGAAAAGAAAGTTCTATTTTGGAAAATTACGCATACATTTGGACTTTAATACTGTACTAAATTAATTGCATGTACGTGTAGCTCTATCCATCCAGAATACATATATTGCACAACAATTTTAGTTACAACGTTAAATAATTGTTTGCCTATAAATTCGAGAATTTACTGTATAAGTTGCTAAACTTTAGCTTTTTAATTATGAAGTTATTTATTAATTGTGGCTTGGATTTAACGCTATGGGGGTGTTTTCCTGATATACATCATAATTAATGTCTCGCTTTCAATTTAGTTGTAATGTGTTGTCTTTCAATTTTAAAAAAATTGTAGGTCTAATGATGTTCATTATAATTAATGTTTTACTCTCACATTTTCTAGTGAGTCATATTAGATATGATTGTTATTATATAATTTAATGAATTCGTTAAACTTTCAAGTTAAACATATTATGTTTTATTAATTTAAGATTTATAAAATATTATAATTTTAAAAAATTATATAAATGTTAAAATATTAAAGTAAATTCATAGTAAATAAGGAATGTTCTAAAATCAAACACTATTATAAATTTCAGAAAAGTATAATGTAGAATAAGAAAATGTGAGAAAAGAATGCATGTATACTATTTTTTTTATTGTAGTTTGAAAGTCATTAAAATATAAATAATTGTTCAAATAAAGATACTTTTCTTTAAATACATGAAGAATAAATAACTTCACTCCAATTTAATAGATTTGGTGACCTACAAAGCATATCCACCCAAATTTCATATTATCAAAAACAAATTAATAGCACTCTCTAACTCTTAAAACAATTTTTGTACATAATGTTTAACATATGTAGACATGTATAGAATTCTAGGAAGATCCAACATAACACACATGCAACGTCTATTCAATTTGTTTGAACTAAAACCTCTTTGATAACAATATATCACATTATTGCTTTATGATTTCATTTATGATTATATCTAGATCAAAAAAAATGGATCACTCATTAACTAATCTGTGGCTATTAGTTAAAAGCAATGTAAAATTTACATATTTCAGTTGTAATTAAAATAAACATGTGTGGATATTTGAAGCCAACTATATTGCAACCTTTTTCACCATCTCCACTATTCTCCAGAATATAAAGGAGGGCTATATAATATCTTTGATCTTATTGTCAAATCAAATAATGTGTTTGGAACTACATTAAGATAGTCAATGCCTCATATAATTTTTTGTTGTTCTAGATTATTTTTAGGTTTTTGGAGAGCACTCATCCACTAAAAATGAGAGAAATGAACACCTTAGACCCTTCAATAATAAAAACATAGGAAAATAATGATGGATGAGGAAAATGATGGAGAAAAAAACTTATATGTTGGCACATTTAAAATAGTAAATAGCATCGAGTGGTGAGTTTTATGAATGCAAATGGCTAAACATGTTTTTAATATTGGCAAGAGAAAATCAAGGGTATTGTCCCATTTTATAACTATATAGTGAGTTTATAAGTAATTTATCATTCACAACACATTAATAGTAATCAAGAAGTGTAACTAGGCTTGCACAATCCATAATGATTTATTGTTGTTTCTAGATCTTGATTGTGTACAAACTTTTGAGTCATTGTTTTAGAACACACTCTATGAATCATCATCAAGACACAAGATCGAGGAGAACAAAAAATGTCTAAGTTGAAGAACACAACTCTCTTACAAAGAAACTACATTAAAAAATCATCCTACACTTTCCTTTGTAAATAATAGATATATAATTGAATAATAAAATTAAGAAGTGTCCATAATAATCCCTAAATTAGAAATATTCACTAGAAAAACTTAATGTTTTAAAGTTTATCCATGCAACGCTATCCAATGTAAATTTTAAAATAAAATTAAAACTGGAACCTAAGAGATATAAGAAAAATCTAAACATGCCAATAGATATGTGATCATCGTAACTGACCAACAGTAGGGATCATTCTCAGCTTGGGTCTTCCAAAGTAGAGCTCTGGCCAAGTGTTTTGTTAGGAAATTAAGAAGTTCCTTGTAACAATATTTATCTACGATGATATCAAGATTTACTTGTCATCTAATAAGAACAAGGATGTCACAAAATTGTGCATAATGTTTAGCTAAATTGGCTCACATTATGCTATTTTTTGTCCATTTTAGAAACCTTCTTCTTCAAACTCTGCATCCCATCTTTATGACTTGATATCTCATTCTTAAGTCTACAAATTAGTCCATTTGAATCTTTTGCACCACTAAGGATCCAAAGGAATCTACATTTAACATGAAGTGTGTTTTGTTCCTTGGTAAATGGTATATGTAACCCTATCTTGTTTGTAGAGTTGGTCGAAGAAATTTGAATAAATATGTAGATTACATGATTCATAGGGCTACTAGGAATAGGCCTAAAAGAAGCAATTTGGACTTGGATGTAAATTTTTTTATCAAGTATGGGTAGAGAACTTGATATTAGGGTATTTGAAGTATGTTGAGACACTTAGGAGGATCGAGGTCAACATCTGGAGTTGTGATTATTTGAGATAGTTTTAACACAACAATAGCCTTATCAAGATTATTTGGTCATCTATTTTCAAAGAAAAAAAAGTATTATGATTTTTGTAGGTTAAATTTTTAGAAAGTTCTTGCAACCTTATTTCTCTATTGGAAATTCACTAAAATAGAACCAATATATAATTTGTACTTTTAACAAAGAATGATTCAACTTTACTCATTTTGTGTACTATCCCTTTTGGAGAGGTTAAAGATGTGACTCATTTAATGTTTCCTTAGGTAGACTCACATGCATCCTATGAGGCATGTAATTTTCTCTCAACTAAAGAGATTCTAGTAATTATATAATTATCTTTACATGATCCCT
This sequence comes from Cupressus sempervirens, assembly GCA_028749045.1. Lineage (NCBI taxonomy): Eukaryota > Viridiplantae > Streptophyta > Pinopsida > Cupressales > Cupressaceae > Cupressus > Cupressus sempervirens. Next base: position 254,123,485 of record CM053789.1, read on the forward strand.
TATAGCTTCTACAATTGAGATTTTGGAAAAGAATGTTTAAACAATATTACCCTTGACTTTGACTATTGGCGATGGTCCTCAAGATTTCATGGTGGTCCTTCCACTTTAGTTCTTTCATTTGTCCCCGTACAATAAAATTGTGAGCATCATGACCTAGATAAGTGCAAGAAGTTGGGTGTCAATTTTATAGATGTCTTCTGAAATTGGAAAATCCCACTTGAAATAAGGGACCTTTTTTTTTCTTTTTAAATGGGCACCCATTTTATGTTGAGACACTCAATTCAAAAGAAAAAAAAATAGGTGACCATTACAAAATAGGTTCCCATTTTCATTTATTATTATTATAATTTGAAATCTACTTTGAAACATTGATTCTTGTATTTGTGATGTTATGCTTGCCAATTTTTTTAATTTTAAATAATAGGCACTCACTTTGTAAAACATAGATTAAGCTATTTTCCTTCTCCTAGGTTTTTATTTTGGGATAGGCTTGGAGGGACCAAGACCATTGACCTCCAAAAATATTCCTAAGGCACTAGAATGCTAGATTTCAACACTGTCTTAAATTTTTTAGGGTCTTCTTGATCAATTTTATGATAAAGCAGAAACCCATTAGAGTTTTCACTACCTCAATCTTAGAAATGTAAATTTCATGTAAAATGATTATTTCTACTTTGTTTGCATTATTTATTTATTAAGAGTGGTACATAGACATACAATAGTGAAGTTTACTAAATTTCAATTCATTCTTTGTTTTTATATATTTAAAAAAAAAATTATATATGCCATCCATCTATACATGGCTTGCCTTGAAGATTACAAAAAATGAAGTTTGAATTTTTTTTGAAATTTTAAACAATATGTAGTGGTCATACATGAGAGATTTTGAAAATGTACTTAATAGTAAATTAAAAATAAATTCGATAACCAAATATATTCTCATCAAACTTTGGTGTGTTTGGCATCTACCCTAAAAATGAATCACAAAATATGTTTACTTATCTCAAAACATGGTGGTCATACAAAAATGTGATAGTGTCATAAAGGAAGCACCTTGAAAAAGTAGTTTTTGAAACTACCTACTAGAAAGATATTTCTATTGGAAATATAATAGGAGTAACTAGGAGGGGAGGGGTGAATTGGTTACTACTAAAATAAATCCTTGATCCCTTAGATGTCACTACAAAAAGACAATCTAAAAATTGAATATTGTTGATGCTTAGTAAATATACATAGAATGTTGTAAGTCAATAATTACTGAATGTGCTTGGTAAATTCTTAACATGCAATCTTTAAATGTCAACTATGATTACCCTTACTTTAAGTTAGTTGCAAAAACATAAAATAAAATAGCATGAACACATTTGCCACTAGGATTTAACGTGGACACCCAATTTGGAAAAACCACCAATTGCAACTAGTTACTATTTTCACTCTTCTAAAGTGGGCCTTGTTAGGAGCCAACCCTATTAAAGGTTACAAAACACATAGTTATGTGTGACCCTATTAAAGGATTTAATCACCCTTTTAGGAGTGGCCTTGTTAGAGGTCTTGAGACAATTCAATAGAACTGCCACCTTGTTAGAGAATTTACAAATAGTTGTTAAGCCAACTCTATTAGGAGATTTAGATCACTGCTACAATGGTTAGAGAGTAACAATGAGATGACCTAATTTGAATGCAACTGAATTGCTGATTACAAATATCTATTGTAGCTTATATTTGATCCTTCTTGATTGAATATAACTTTTCTACTCCACAAGGATATTCTGCTAATCCTTCAAATTCACTTCCTTTCTTCATCATTAAATATTCAAATATATTGATCACATGTTCACACTCTTGCACACTTTGAATCCATAACTTGACCTTATGCATATATCATTCATATTGTCAAGTTGCCTCATATACAACTTAGAATAATTAATATTCATCACATCCATTGGCTAGAACTAATAGATAAATCAATTAAGCTTAATATGCCAAAATAAGAAAATACTTTGTTAGCCAACCCAACACGGTAGACACTAACTCAAAACTAATTTTCTATGTTAACCAATAGAAGCTCGATTAACACTGAAAACCCATGAAGATCCTTTGGAAATCGAGTGAGCTTGATTAGCATTCGTTTAATCCAACTTTCCTTCATTAACTAAGTGAGCTTAGTTAACAATCATCTTCTGTAGTCTTTTCTTTGATGCTCGAGTGAACTTGGTAGACATTGCCTTCTGAACTAGGCAATCACAGGAATGCTTAGTAGACACAAAAAATTATCTTCATTGCCTGAGTGAGCTCGACATATACTAATTGGTAATCATATAACATTTGTGTAACATCAAAGACAATACACAATTATTTAATTGTATCCAACAATTTCTACCATGTCAATATTGAAATAAATTAAATATTTGAAAAGTGTATTCCAAGATCTACATTTTTTAATGCTTATTTGTATTACAATTCAATCTTGTTGTTCGTCAAATTTTGACATCAATTTATAGGAAATTTGAAAAACAAGGAATGCACTACAACTGTTAACCCAAAAGTGTGACTCAACTTCTTATATCCACCCAATCTATGAGGTAGTTCTCTCTCCTACATATATAGACTAAAGGATGTCTATTTGTGATCCCACATGCTTGGCTTTAAATATTGTGTCCCTCTTTAAGACCCATGCAATGAGATCAGTACTAAGATATAATGTGTGATATGTTATATGTTTCCTTATTCTATTTTATTTTGTTAATATATTCAATTTGCAGATTTGGTAATAATGAAAAGTATTCGATGTACTTAGGTATTATTGAGTGTTAACAATGTTGGTATCTATAAGTCTTGTTGTGTATTAGTGTCAAACACTTAGTCATATATAAGGCAGAGTCAACGAGTCATCACTATGACTGAGTTACTCTATATAGGCAGAGTCGTGTAAAAACTTATAAATAATCTTGTATAAGTTGAGCTCTATACAATATGAGCAAGTATTTGGTCATTGAGTACTTTCAATGTAAGCCAAGTACAATGAATGCTGAGTAGATAGAGCACATAGATCTTGAGTTATACATAAGGGTTTGAGTAAGTTAAGGCCAAGCAATGGGGATAGAATAGTTACAACTGAGCATCAACAACAATATGTGTTGAGTAACACAGAGTGGACAAAAAAATCTAAAATGGTACAAAATTTAAGGTAAATCATTTCAAGCTAACTTGTACATGACATTTAATCATAGAGTTTTTTACATAGGTGTGTACATGTGTTGACATGGATCACCAATCCCTATGAAGGATGAACAAACAATCAAATGAAGAGGCAAAAAAGGAAGTGTTTAGAATACTCTACACATCTTTAAAAGGGAAGATCCAAACCCCATTTCTATATGATGATATAGTGGATGACAATGTGAGGTAGTGGAAGGAAGCAACATATTTTGGGAAATAGTTTAGTTTTGGATGCTGCATGCAAAAGTTGTGAAGAAATAGATTTGGTCATCTAATGAAGTAGTGAAGGACATAGTAATGATATATTAGATTAGAGATTAAATCAAATATTAGAAGGAGGAGATTTGAATTCCACAATTATAATTGTAGACTAAAGGATCAGTTATTGAATAAGTTTGGACAAATTTAATTAGGGAAAATGATTTTAATAGACCTTTGTAAATATTCTAATAGATTCCTTACTTCATTGTAAGTGTTAAATCCTTTAATCAAGGTATACCTAATGGTCTTGTAAATATTTTAATAGGGAGGACCCCTGACAAGGTAGATCATTTGAAGTGATGAAATTTGTAGTCTTAATAGGCTAACTTTGTTTTACTATAGTACTGAAGATTTTTGGGTGTCATCCTCACCCAATTTTACCTTCACCTTAAAAGTGTTCTAGGTTACAAACATCTTTTGCATTATGTGTTTACATTTCATGGATCTGATGCATAGTTATTGATGAGTCTAAAAAATGCCTTTATTTTGTTATGTTTAAGATACTTTATGATACTCCATTTATCCTTGTTTTAACACTTATAAGCCTATGTTTGACAAACCTTTGATGATTTATCGGGTAGAAAAACTATGTCATCTTTTGCTTAAATTATACCTATAAATATCCAAATGTGCATTCTTATGCTTGAATTTAGTTTGATGGATGTTTATTTACAAATATGTCTTATATCATAACTAACCCGATGATAAGGATTAAAGGATGAATAGAAGAATCTAGAAGTTGGTTGCTGATAGCATTCAAGGAGAAACAAGCATCAAGGAACAACCATGAAAAGAAAGTTATAACCACTCTAGGAAACATGGCAGCGAATAAGGAGGAGTTTTTACAAGCCATTACCTTCTCTGCATTTACGTTGTAACAAGCGGATGCTGTGACTTTGTTGCTCCCTCCTCAATTTCGTTATCCTTCCTTTTTCGCTTTTAGTTGTTCTCCTATATTCTCTCCTGCAGACTTAACTTAGGATAGTTACTTTTTTGTTATATAATAAAGAGTAGATTCCCTATATATGTCGGGATCGACTCCTATGTGTGAAGTTTTTAGTTTTTGGTTTTTGATAAGTCTTATCGAGTAAGAGAGAACACTGATTCATAGTTTGTTGCAGTTGTGTTTTACAATTCTGAATTATGTAATGACTGATTAATGAAATGAATTAGTTCTCTTTAGTTTCTATCCTACATTGGTAGATTAGAGAAGCCAACCAAGGGGGCCCACTTGGAAGGTGGATTAGATTAGGATAGAATAGATTCATTTTACTAAGCATTAGCAATATTTTAAGTATGACGTAGCTAGTTAATTCCTTCTTGTAGCATCACACTTCATGAACATTCCTGTAGCATCTGCGAGAACAGTCTAATGGATGAGTCAAGATGGAATCTCTGTTATCTTGTCATTGTGTTTTCAACATTCATAGATTCAGTAGTTTCCTTTCCACAGCAGTAGTGTAGTTTCCTTCCTTTGCATTTTTACTTTCTTGCAACACAAGCATAATGACTCATCAAGGTACCTAGTGCACATACTGTGCCGACCATTTCAAGTATACATCCCTGGGTTGACAATCTAAATGCACCTCATGGTAGGGGAAAAGTAGTCCTTAGCTTGAATAGATTACTCCTAAGCCAGGCCTAGTGCATGACTATGGAACACCTATTGTGAGGCGGTTCATTTTTGGTGCCATTGCCGGGGATGGTGTCAAGCTAGGAGCATTTGTTAGTCATAGTTTTTAGATTAAGTTCTTTTTACTAGTGTGAAAATTTTAGTTGCATGCATCGAAGAGGAAGACAACGAGATGAATATGGAAGATTTCTTCCACAAGGATCTATTAATTTGAATGAAGAAGTTGAAGAAGAAGTTGAGTTTCCCTTTGAAGACGCAAGTCCTGTTTTCCCCATAGTATCATCATCAAGAGCTGAATCCCTAGATATATCTGGTCTCCAACCTTTCATTGAAATATTGACTAGTTTTCTTGATAACACTACCTCGAATCCACCAGTTGTTAATCACCCAGTGCCTAACATTCCTTTTTAACAGCAACCTCATAATCCAGTCCTAGCAGTCATGGGACAACCCACTTTTCCATTTCCACTTCCAAGTCTCATAACCAATGCCAATCTCAAGAATATACCTCCCACTGCTCTTCCGAAGTTCTATGGCCTTGCAACTGAAGACCCTGATACCTTCTTGTTTGAGTTCGAAATCCTTTGTCGTAGTTTCGACTACAACACTGATGCCCATAAGCTTAAATTATTTCTAGCCACATTGAAAGAATCAACTTTACGATGGTTCATGGGCTTAGGAGCCAATGCAGCTGTAAATTGGGATGAAATGCAAGCCTTGTTTTTGGAAAAATATAAAGAATATTGCAAAGCATCTAGCACAAGAGGAGATGATATCTTTAGGATATCACAGAAGGAGGAAGAGACATTAGAAGACTATGTTTCTCAATTTTTATATACACTACAAAAGAATCCTCAGCACACATTGTCTGGAGATTCCCAAAAACTAGTCTTTCTAAGAGGAGCGAATGAAGACTGTTTGGAAGCATTGGACCTGAAATTTTGCATACTCTATTTTACCATTTGGTCTTTGTAATGCTCCTGCAATGTTTCAACGGGCTGTAATTAGTATTTTTGTTGATATATCACATGATTGTATGTAAATCTATATCGATGACTTTACAACATTTGGAGTTACTTTTGAAGAAGCAATGATAAATCTTGAAAAAGTTTTGGTAAGATGTCAAGAACATAATTTGGCACTAAATAGTGAAAAGTGTTTCATGCTTATGCAAGAGGGTTTGGTACTCGGTCATTTCATATCTACTGCAGGTATACAAGTAGACCCAGCTAAAATTAAGGTAATTCAAACATTACCCATACCCATTAAATTAAAAGATATCAGATCTTTTTTGGGACATGCTAGATATTACAGGCATTTTATAAAAGACTTCAGTAAAATAGTCAGTCCCTTGTACAAGTTGCTTACAAAAGAAGTTGAATTCAATTGGACACCTGAGTGTGATAAAGCTTTCCTGCAACTTAAGCAACTTTTGACTACAGCCCCAATTTTACAAGGCCCTAATTGGAACCTACCTTTTCACATATATATAGATGCTTCTGATTATGCCATAGGTGCAGTTTTAGCACAGAAACACTCAAATCTTGAGAATGCCATTTATTATATCAGTAAGAGTCTTCATGGTCTAGAACTAAATTACACAGTGACTAAAAAAGAATTGTTAGCAGTAGTCTATGCTCTAAACAAATTTCGGCATTACATCACAGGTTATCCTATCTATGTTCATACTGATCATGCAGCAATCAAACATCTCATGAAAAAACCTGCTATAACTGGTAGGTTAGCAAGATGGTTACTATTGTTACAAGAATTTGGCATAACCATAGTAGATAAGCCTGGAAAAAAAAATGTCATAGCTGATTATTTGTCAAGAATCAATCATCATGATACTGACACTACTCTGGTAGATGATGCATTTCTAGATGAACATTTGTTTCATATTGCTGTTAAAGTTCCATGGTATGCAGATATTGCTAACTACATTTCAACTAATAAGACACCAACACATTTTTCTTATAAGGAGAGAAAGTTGCTCATACAGAAAAGCTTCCATTTCTCATGGATAGACAATTTTATGTTCTATACTGGACCTGATCAAGTTATGCGCAGATGTGTAAGAGAAGATCAGACATATGATATTTTGCATGCATGTCATAATGAGCCCTATGGAGGACATTTTGCAGCCAAAAGAATAGATTTCAAAATCTTAGCCACTGGTTACTATTGGCTTACCCTTCATAAAGATGCAATCAATTATACAAGGAAGTGTGACCAATGCCAAAGAATGGGTCGCCCAACCAAAATAGATGAAATGCCTCTGAATCCTCAAGTGGTGTTAACGCCATTTGACAAATGGGGAATGGACTTCATCGGTCCTATTGATCTTCCATCCAATGGGAAGTCTTATATTCTAGTTTGTACTGACTACCTAACCAAATGGGTTGAGGTTAAGGCTATGAAACATGCCCGTGATGAAAAAGTTGCCGAATTCCTGTATGAAGAGATTTTTACATGTTATGGAGTTCCTAAAGAATTGGTTACTAATCAAGGCACACAGTTTACTTCCAACCTAATTTCAAAATTGATGAAACCGTATAACATCAGACATCACAGATCCAGTCCTTATCATCCACAAGCCAATGGAAAAGCAAAAGTTACCAACTGTGAGCTGGAAAATATTCTAACTAAAACAGTCCATTTGCATCGTCGGGATTGGACCAGCTGGTTACAAGAAGTTGTTTGGGCTTATAGAATAACTTGGAAAACCACTACCAGATTCACACCATTTGAGCTTTTGTATGGGAAAGTGGCAATGCTTCCAACTAAATTTGAACACAAGACTTTAAGAATAGCCTTGACCTTAGATATTGATCTTCCTGCAGCACAAAGAGAATGTCTCCTGCATCTTAATTCTTTGGATGAAATGCGCAAAACTGCTTTAGAACACACTGAACTGGTGCAAAAATAGAGAAAACATTGGCATGATTCTCATATCCTCAACAAATAGTTCAAAGTTGGTGACTGGGCATTATTGTATGATTCCCGCTTTAAGGATATTCCAGGGAAGCTACATACACGATGGTTAGGACCATATCAAATCATCCATGTCTTTGACAATGGAACAGTTCAACTAACCACAATTGATGATATGCCTTTCAAAATGTTGATGAACGGTCATCAACTTAAACTTTACAAACAGCCTCAAACAAAAGCTGAGTTCATGCAACAGTTCGAACAACTCGATCCAACAACAACTCAAGTATCTCTTCCTGTAGCCGAAGGTGAAAACCTTCCACCTGCTCCTCTTCAACATTAATTCTAATTTGTATGCCCATAATAATAACTTTATGTTCGCATAAAGTCCATTTTCTTTTCATGATATTTCTTTCCATTCATATCTTAATCTTCCATCCACCCACCTCACTCCATTTCTTAATCTTCCATCCACTCACTTTCTACATACTTACGTTTTTGTGTTTTCAATCAAATCTGTACATGTTGATGGATGCTACCATTTACATTATTTTTGCCACCTTTTTTTTGGAGCATGTGACAATCCGCTTGGCAGGTATAAACATTTTCAAACTATTATTCATTTATAAGTTTGCAAATTTTGTTAATTATATATAATACTGCATAGTCTCCATAATTACGGCGTATTCCAGTCCCTAACCCATACTAGTCTGACACGTGAGGACACTTGTCATAAAATTAGCAGGGGGCAGGGGAGTGTCATACTATCCAATGACATGCCTGTTTAACTGTGATGATTTTCAAAAATCTTGGCATTACCCTTTATTAATGAGAACTTTTTTCCATAAGTATGCCATGTCAAGTGTTGTACTCTCACTTTTTGAATGAATTTTTCCTTGTTCGTGCCAAATTTTTCATGCTAAGCCATGATGTGACCTATTTTTAAAATTTTGGCATTTGAACCATGTTTTTGGATGATTTCCACGTAAATTCATGATTTACTTTTACCTAAAGTTTAATTATGGCACATAACAATTAGTTATGGCAATTAATGTTCCCAAAAAGAAGCGGTGAAGCGTCTGAGAAATAATGTAGAGTTTTGAAGTTTGCATTCAGAAAGGGAGAGGGAAACAGAGTAGCAGAAGTATCAAGAAATGGGAGGAGGTTTACAGAGAAAAGAGCTGGTCGAGCACATTTTGTTGCTCTCTGACATAGAAGCAGTAAGAAGATTCAATGCATGCGGGTGGTTAGGTTATTGTTTGAATTTAACAGCATACGATGAAGAAGCAGCTATAGAATTCACTAGGACATTTGATAAAGGTGAAGCTTCTATGTGGAGTTTGATAGTAATTGCAACCGAAGAACGAATTGCAGAAGTAATAGGGTTACATCTTTTTGGAGAGAATTATCCGAGCATGCATGATGCTAGGTCAGCAAGGGCCCAATTCACTACCCCACATGACCCTCCATTGGATGTTACAAAGCAGGGGTGCAAGAGATTATCTTTGCCACCTCCATACCCTGACCTAGCAATGCATGTCATCAGGTATTTTACTTGTGAAGGCAGATTTTCTCACTTACATGCACACCATTTTAAGTTGCTTAGTTGTATAAGGCACAATATTGTCGTGAATCTTCCAAATTTTTTGTATAATATGCTCTGTATTAGTGTGGAAGAGACTCAAAAAGGGAAAGATAATTCTGTCACTCACCATGCCTTGATTAAGTTGTTAATAGAAAGGTCTCTTAGGGATGTATCCCCTTTTACATGGGATGACTTTGTGAAATTTAAAGCCCTACAACCCCAAGTTGACCCTAGTGATCGACAGGGTGAGGAAAACGTAGTTCCCAGTAGTGAGCCTGTAGAAGAAAATATTGAGAGAGTTGAAACAGAAAATGCACAAGGGATTGAACCAAAATTTTCTTCCACTCAAAAGAATGTGCCTCCACCTGAACAGGACATCCCCAAACCCACTACTGGTCAAGCTAAAAGGAAACAGAAGTCACCAGAAGAAACCGCTGCTCAACAAAAACCTAGTCCTATAATTAAGCAACAGAAAAAAAACAAAGAAGGTTCCTGCAGCAGTGATACTAAAACAGAAAAGTAGACAAAAGACAATAGTACAAGAAGAGACTCCTTTTCGGAGAAGCCCTCGAATGAGAGGGCAGATTTTTAAAAATCTTATATTGTCTAAAGCACCTGCTCCAGAGTCTCCTGTATAGATAATTTCTTACCATTCTCCCCTTCACACTGAGATGAAAGAAGCTTCTGGTAATCCTCCTACAGCATGTGAGCAAGAAATTAACAAAACCTTAATGGATTTACTAGGTGTTTCAAGCCATGAGAATGAAGTAGTTCTTGAATGTCATGATTCGAATACTGCCTTAGTCCCCTATAAGTCAACATGGATCAATAGTTTGGCAGAACATCTATTGCGGGAATAGAAAAAGAAAAATGATTATGAAGAGGATAACAGTGCCGTCACCTTGTAAAAACTCCTTTTCCAATTATATGGAAAGCATTTATTTGCTGAAGCACTATGGAAAGAGGAGAAGAAAAGAATGAGCAAGATCATAACATCACAAAATAAGGAGATTGAAGATTTGAAAGAACAGTTAGAAAGATAGAAACAGTGCATGGAACATGCACTTAAATTAGTTGATCAAGCTCTTGCTTGCAGACCACCTCCTCGAGTATATGCTTTTTGTTTGGAAGAAAAATATCTTTTGTTTCAGTTGATGTTAACCCTCAAAAATGTAAATGCAAAATTCAAAACCGCACAAGAGTTTTATGGGCTATATCAAACCTTACCACCATGGCAACAAAATCTATTGTGTGAGTTGTATATTCATTATTTTTTCATTCCTGCAGAAACTGAGTGGAATCCTTTTCTCTATATAGGAGATGTGCATTTGAAAGCTTTAATGTCATGGATGTCTAATGAGGCAAATTATGACAGACAACTGGTTAATTACAGAGATGTGGATAAAACAAAACCTTTACCCTTGAGGGCAGAAAGTAAACAACCTGAAGAAATGCTTCGAGACTAGCTTACATTAACCTATGAAAAAAGTAATCCAGAAGTTAGAAAGAAGGTATTTGCTACTAGAACCAATGTGTATGCCCAATATGAAAACTTGCCCTATTTTGCATTCCAAAGAGCTATGACCGGAGTAAGAGGTAGATGGGCATGGTTACTTGATTCTCTCAAGAAATCAGAGCCACACAGTCCTATTAATTTGGAAGTAGCACTATATAGAGTTCCAAAATATTTAGAACTGGGAAATAAACTAAGGCCAGAGCTATGGTGTCCTTTAACCATGAAACCTCCAATGCTTTTATGGCCCCTGTATGATATTGATGTTGACAAACTTGATAAGTTGCAGGAAGACCAAAGGCAAGAAGTATGGGAAAGGACCAAAGGATTCTATTACACCTTCAAGAGCAACATAAACGGAAAGACAGAAGTTGGGGAGCTCAGATCGTTGAGAAAGAAGTGTAATGCTTGAGGAAAAGCATTAGTTTAGCAAGGGGCAGATGATGAGTCTAAAAAATGCCTTTATTTTGTTATGTTTAAGATACTTTATGATAGTTCGTTTATCCTTGTTTTAACACTTATAAGCCAATGTTTGATAAACATTTGATGATTTATGGGGTAGAAAAACTATGTCATCTTTTGCCTACATTATATCTAATATGCAGTATTTCATATAAATATCCAAATGTGCATTCTTATGCTTGAATTTAGTTTGATGGATGTTTATTTGCAAATATGTCTTATATCATAACTAACTTGATGATAAGGATTAAAGGATGAACGGAAGAATCCAGAAGTTGGTTGCCGACAACATTCAAGGAGAAATGAGCATCAAGGAACAACCACGAAAAGGAAGTTATAACCACTCTAGGAAACATGGCATCGAATAAGGAGGAGTTTTTATGAGCCATTACCTTCTCTGCATTTACGTTGTAACAAGCGGATTCTGCAACTTCATTGCTCCCTCCTTAATTCCATTATCCTTCGTTTCCGCTTTCAGTTGTTCTCCTATATTCTCTCCTGCAGACTTAACTTAGGATAGTTACTTTTCTATTATGTAATAGAGTAGATTCCCTATATATGTCAGGATCGACTCCTATGTGTGAAGTTTTTAGTTTTTGGTTTTTGATAAGTCTTATCGAGTAAGAGAGAACATTGATTCACAGTTTTTTGTAGTTGTGTTTTACAATTTTGAATTATGTAATGACTGATTAATGAAATAAATTAGTTCTCTTTAGTTTCTATCCTACATTGGTAGATTAGAGAAGCCAACCAAGGGGGCCCACTTGGAAGGTGGATTAGATTAGGATAGAATAGATTCATTTTACTAAGCATTAACAATATTTTAAGTATGACGTAGCTAGTTAATTCCTTCTTGTAGCATCACACTTCATGAACATTCCTGCAGCATCTGCGAGAACAGTCTAATGGATGAGTCAAGATGGAATCTCTATTATCTTGTCATTGTGTTTTCAACATTCATAGATTCAGTAGTTTCCTTTCCATAGTAGTAGTGTAGTTTCCTTCCTTTGCATTTTTACTTTCTTGCAACACAAGCATAATGACTCATCAAGGTACCTAGTGCACATACTGTGCCGACCATTTCAAGTATACATCCCTGGGTTGACAATCTAAATGCACCTCATGGTAGGGGAAAAGTAGTCCTTAGCTTGAATAGATTATTCTTAAGCCAGGCCTAGCGCATGACTATGGAACACCTATTCTGAGGCAGTTCAGTTAGATTTATTACAACATTTCATATTTCAAATTATGTTATGCATAAGCCAGTTATGAGAAGGTTAATGTGGTGAATGTAATTAAGTTGTTTTGTGGGATAAAAGTTTTATAGATTTTGATTCACCCCCGCCCGCCCCCTCCACCCCCCCCCCCCCCCCCCCATGTTTACCAATAAACTTCCAAAAATTAGTATGAGAGCATTAGTTCTCTTAAAAGAAGTCTAACAACTTGTGTGTTCAGATCTTGGAGATGGAGGCCTACAAATTGGGAAAGATTATTGACAATCAAGTGATTGACATTTAACTCATATTGTAGCAACTTGAAGCAGCAAGAGAGGAACTAAGGAAATCCCTAAGAAAGACAAAGGAAATATCTATTAAATAGACTAACACACTTTAACAAGAAGTTGATACCCAAGGATTGTTTGACACTAGAAATTCTAATGAAAGTGATGTACCCATTGCAGATCTATGTGAGAAGAAGAATATTTTGAATGAAAAAGTTGTAGGATTGAAAAGAAAACATGAAATATAATAAGTAAGGATATGTGAAGCTAAAGAAAAAAATTGTGCCTGAAGATGAAAAAAGTTAATGACTATCAAATTTGAAGAAAGGTCATCAGATGCGCAAAATCTTATAAACACTTAGCTAGACATGATGAATCAATTGATGAATGGAAATTGGGAACTCAATAGGAAATACATGGAGATATAAAATTTGAGATCACAAAGTGACATACTAAGGAATAAGTTAAGATCTAAGCAACAAATTTTGCAAAGTATGAACAAGCCCAATGAAGCAATAAGATACTTTGAAGAACTAGTGAGATCACCTAGGTCATTTGGCAACACTTCTAGACTAGGACATACAAAGAAACATTCATCTACTAAAAAAGGTGAATCATCCAAGAGAAAATAACCAAGGAATGCAAAATCAAAAGGAAAACCTACATGCTATCATTGTGGTAAACCTAGACACACTGCAAACATTTGCAGAGGCAAGAATGCTATGCAAAACCCTAAACCTAAGTTTACTAGTAATTGTTTTGATTGTAAGAAGAAAGGACACCAAATACATGAGTGTAGATCAAAGATGAACAATACACCTACTACACCTAGATTTGAGTGATTTTGTTATAATTGTCACAAGTTTGGACATAGAGCATATGAATGTAGATCATAGGTAAAACCTAACTCAACAACCAAAAGGTAGGTCAATGCACCTAAAAAAGTTTGTTCTAAGTGTAACAAGGTTGGACATATGAATAAGAACTGTAGGACTTGAGCACCAGTACTCTAAAATGAACACAAGGGTAAGGGAAAATTAGATATTGAAACAAAAGAAGAAGGAGATGAATCAAAACTGGAAGAAAAAGGTGGAAGCAAGAAGTAGTGGAACAAATAAGTTTAAGATCACCCAATCCAATGGAGAAGGTGATCGTACAACCTCAAAATGATCAAGAATAGTATGCAAGGAACTATATATTTAATGATTTACCATACATCATTTTGTAACAAAATTGTGCAAAAGTTCATATCTGCATGGAAAAAGATGCATTAGAATAGATCTATGAAAAAAATTGTGCGAAAGAGTCATTTATAGTTTGCATGTCAATCATCAGTAAAACTATCTATATTGATTGATTATTGCAATATGGACTGAGTACCCCAATGTCACACTAATTTTGAGAACATAGAGGGATTTAGAAACTTGGAAATCAATTTTAAGGTGATTGGAAGTGAATCTATAATGGAAGAGTGATCGAGTATCGATCTCATGTTGTGCTAATTTGTTCAAAAAGAAAAGTTTGAAAACCTTAACATGAGAAAATAGCATCTTCATCATCAAAACCAAAGAATTAAGAAGAGGTAAAAAAATGTTCAATCGGTGAAGAGTGACACTTGTCCTCCACCTAAGTATCATCCTATTCTTGAAATCTCTATAAAAGGATATTCGATGGGTATGTTATTATTGATACCACCTAAGGATATTATGATCCGTGATGTACAAAGTTGTTATATGTGCAAAATTGATGAAGATGGAGACTATGAGATTCGTGTGGCATATGAAAAATTATGTGATGAAGTAGTACTAAAAGATGAATTAAAAAATTTTGAAAAGAAAGGGTTAACTCATGCCCTAGATTTCCTAAGAATTTTAAAAATTGAATGTGTTAAGGTTGTGCTGAGAAGAATTCACAACATGGAATTGTGGTTCGAGAATGGAATGATTTAGATCACAAAGAAGATGATACATGGTGTTATTGGTTATGCAATACTTGACAAAAGGAAGACAATGCATTGTCAAAGGGAAGAAGTTGTCAAGGAAACTACCAAATCTGAGTGGAATGGAAGTGGCATGTCTATTTCAACCATCACTAGTCCATTGATTGAGTTTGCAGTGAGACTGATCTCTCATGTGTTTTATTAGTCAGGATGACTACATAGTGTGCCATGTATGTCATTTGATTAAGTGTGGAAGATTGTTATAAAAGATCATGAATATGATCTTGCCAAGTTACAATAGTTGCAACTAGTGGAAAACCTTCAACATCAATCAAGAAAGAAAGTAATTCAATGTGTAAGTTTGGATAATTCATTATGTGTATTTTCTTTTACAGTCAAAATTATTTTACAGCTATTCAAAATGTTGTATGTGAATAAGAAAAACCTACTAGAAGGATGATTATTGAGTCTAACACATTTGGGAGAAAATTTTGAGAATGTTCTAGATGGATATTTTGAAGCATTCAAATAGAAGATGAGGAAAATATTAAGGATTCTTGCATCCTTAGTTGAGAAACATTATAATGATGTATGTTTTCCAATTTAAAATGATAACATTTGTATAGGTAGTTAAGTTGAGGATAGCTTAGCTTAAACCTTTTGGCTATGAAATTGAAATTGATGACATGAGTGCAACTATTACTGCACTTCTAAAGGAAGAGATTGATGGAAAGCCTAAACCCTTTGGAAAATTTGAAGATGCAAAAGCTAGAATAGTTGTAGACATCAAGATTTCTTCTACTGATAAGAAAATAAGGAAGATGATTGAAGACCTAAAAGGAAAGATATGAACACAAAAAAAATGAAAAGAACTTTTAACGTTGACACAAGGTATTGGTGAAGATAAAATAGTGATGTTGAGGAAGAGGAAGATAGTGTCGAGAAATAGGGTAAAGCCCTAGAATTGGCCACCCCACCTATTAAGAAGGCCAAAATAGTGAAAACCACTAAGCCTAAGGTGAGGAAGGATGCAATGAAAGTAATGCCTAGGACCCTCTCTCCTCTTGCACCACAAACATAATGGACTAGGGTAGCAACAATAGCCAGTGTCAAGCCACCAGTGAAGAAAGGAGTGGTAAAGATAAAGAAAACTAGTGGCAAAAGTACATTAACAAAGAGAAGAAGGCTAGTGAAGTAGAGAGATGCTGAAGAGGTAGATGTAGATAGGACCAACTGTGATGAATTTGCTTGCAACCAAATCATTGTGTGTACAAAGACTAGAACTATTGACAATCTAAGTGTCGTCACTAGAAGCTCTTTAGGCCTATCTAGATTTAGTATGTAAAGTATGAGACATTGAGTAATGATCAAACATCTAAGGTAGAGGAGACCATAATAGAAATGATGGATAGTAATAAGCTAGAATCTATATAATTGGAAAATAATATTCAAAATTATTTGTATACTAGACTTGATGACAAATGGAAATAGGAAACAAAAATTGAGAAGCAAATAAGATAAGGTACATTAGTCAAGATTATATCAAAGATGAACAAATAAACAAAACATAATATTTATTGAGAAGTGTAGCAACCAATTTTTTCCTAAATTTTGAGCATTTACGAGTTTACAGAATAAAATTGAGGCTATTGTACATCAGAATAAATTGTTATGGAAAATATTTTTGGGCTAACAACAGGTGTTGAACATGAGAAAGAAATAGACACAATATCCATTGAAGATATTCAAAGTGATGAAGAAAGTTTAGATATGCCGAGCCCACAAGGCAATGCATCACCTATTCATGATACTACACTTCACCTATTCATGATACTACACTTGACATTCCTATATTGCAACAAATAAAGAACTATCTTATGGAAGGAGAAAAACAAGTCCAAGTTGTTGATGAACAATCAAACACTCTGGTAATAAAGGTCGAGGAACTAGAAAAGGAGGTAGAACAAGAGGAATCAAAAAATGAAAAAAATGTAGAGCTATCTACTACATGTCAAGAAGGACTAGATGTCTTAGGAGCTTAGGGTAAGGAAAATAAGGAGACTATACAAAATGAAGTAGAAAAAAAGAATTTAGTGGTGAGTTCTACTATTGCAGTTCCCAACACTGAAATACAAATGAGGTCGAGTGGTGACACCTCCTCACCTACTCTAACTCAGGTTGTCTTGAGTAGCAACACTACAAAGAAATGTAAAGGAAAGAAGAAAAAATGATAGTTCTCGAGATAATACTAATACTCTAGATGAAGTTATTGAAATGCCAAAATGGGATCTAAACAATCTCACATTTAAACAAACTATCATCTTGCAAGATATTTTAGCAAGAAAGAAAAGACAGGAAGAGACGAGTAGAGAACAACAATAGAAACAAGTGTTGCATGATATCAAAGATATAAGTTTTGATGCCTTTGATATATAGACCATTGAAAAACAAACCTCCATTATCTCTTAGCTAGTGCAAATTCTTGAAAAATTCAACACCAAGGATATTGAGGAAAATGAAAAACTAATGGCATGGTCTGAGAAGAATTTTAAAAAGAAAGTAATGTAGACATATTCTACTATCATTGTAATAAGAAAACTAGAGTTGCACACACTAGTAAAAAATATAGAAGAACTTGTGAAGAAGGTACAAGATCTATAAAAAATTCTTTGTGATGTGCCAAGATTTACTAATAAATTTCAGACAAACATTCATAGGATTAAAGCTGACATGAAGCTACCAAGAAGTTATATCTCTTAGTTGGCATAATTAATCTCAATGCATTATAATAGATTGTTTTTTACACAAGGGAGATTGGACGAGATCCAAACATCAAACAATAGAATTAGGGTCAAAATTATCTCCATTGAGTCAATGTTGATACCTCACCTGTAGATTATACAATGTGAGTTGGCTTCAACAAAGGATCTAGTTCAAAGATATCATAATATTTTTACTACTAATAGCTTAATTGACTTAATCAATCTTGAGTTGAAGATTCATATCTTGAAATCAATGAGAACCACATGAGATCATGCTCTTTCCATGATCAATCAAACCCATAAACCATCCATTTATAAATATGGTTTGATTTCACCTACTCAACCCCAATAGTAGACATACATGTCAAAAACAAGGGGGATAGATGATATATACATGGGATAGATATGAATGGATAGAATGGATATAGATGATTAATTAGAGATTCAAGGCTCAGAAAGGAAGAAGTTAGAAAAGGTATGACAAAGCTACATCAAACTATTTTGAGTCATGTAAAGTATGAATTGTATGCTTTTACTATAAGAACCAATTCATAGGCTTAAGAGGAATACTATCATTTTGTAATGTAAATTTGTAATCATGACAAAGTGTTTTTGCCTCTAATGTCAAAGGGAGAGATTTTTGGTACTCTAAGTCTTGTTGTCTATAAGTGTCAAACACTTAGTCAGATATAAGGCATAGTCATTTGGTTAGCATTGTGATCAAGTTACTATATATAGGCCAAGACATGTAAATAATTGTAAATAATCATGTATAAATTGAGCTCTATGGCAAGTCTTTGGTCACCAAGTACTTTTAGTATAAGCCAAGTATAGTGACCTCTGAGTAGATAGAGCACATAAATGTTGAGTTATATAGAAGGATTTGAGTAGGTTAAGGTTGAGAAACAATAGGCAGAACAGTTACGAACGAGCATTGGAGATAGTATGTGTTGACTAACATAGAGTGAACAAAAATGTTTGGAATGGTACAAACTTTGTGGAAAACTGTTTCAATCCAACTTGTACATGACATTCAATAATCGTAGAGATTGTTACAGATGTTGTTATGCATGTTGACATGGACCACTGATCCATATGAAGGATGAACAACCAATCAAATGAAGAGTCAAAAAGGGAAGAATCTAGAAGACTCTACATATTTCTTTAAAAGGGAAGATCCATACCCTATTTCTATATGATGATATAGTGAATGAGAATGCAAAGTGGGAAAAGGAAGTGACATATTGTGTAAAAGAGTTAAGTTTTGGATGCTGCATGCAAAAATTGTGAAACAACAAAGATAATGACCTAATAAAGCAATCAATGAAAGAGTAAAGATATATCAAATTAGAGATCTAATCAAAGATTGTAAGGATGAGGCCTGTAATAAACAATTGTAAGTGTAAGCCAAAGGATCAGGTACTGAATCAATTTTGATAGATTGAATCAGGGAAAATCTCTTAACAAAGTGTTTTTAACATACCCTTGTAAATCTCCTAACAAAGTCCTTATTTCATTGTAAGTGTTAAATCCTTTAATCAAGGTAGACCTATTAGTCTTGTAAATATTTTAATAGGTTAGATCATTAGAAGTGATCAAATTTGTAGCCCTAATAGGCTAACTTTGTGACTCCAATAGTGAAGATTTGTGGGTATCATCCCCACCCCAATTTTACCTTCATCTTGGAAGGCTTTTAGGTTACCAAAATCTTTTGCGTTATGTGTTTACATTTCATGGTTGTGATGGATAGTTAAATTTATTCCAACATTTGATATTTCAAGTTATGTTATGCATAAACTAGTTATGAGAAGGTTAATATGGTGAATGCAATTAAGTTGTTTTGCAAGATAAAATATTTATAGATTCTGATTCACCACCCCCCCCCCCCCCAGTTTTCTAATAAACTTCCAACAATTGGTATTCGAGCATTAGTTCTCTTGAAAGAAGTCTAACAAGTTGTGAGTTCAGATCTTGGAGATGGAGGCTTAAAATTTGGGAAAGATTATTGACAATCAAGTGATTAACATTTAACTCATATTGTAGCAAATTGAAGCAACAAGAGAGGAAATCCCTAAGAAAGAAAAAGGATATGTCTATTAATTAGACTGACACACTTTATCAAAAAGTTGATACCCAAGGATAGCTTGACACTATAAATTCTAATGAAAGTGATGTAACCATTGCAAATTTATTCGAGAAGAAGAATATTTTGAATGAAGAAGTTGTAGATTGTAATGTCTCTTCATCTTCCTCTCTTTTCCTTCTTATCTTCAAGTTGGAGATCGTAATGTCTCTTTCTCTGCATAGAGTCATTTTCCCCTTTTAAAACATGTTCCTTTCTAGGGGAGCTATTATATATTATTAAATATTTTTAAAAGTTTGTAATTTTCAATCTATAAATTTCTCCCTTCGTTGGGGCCATCCATATATCAATTATTTTACCAATACCAACAAAGCTTTGAACTTATTGTATAACCAACTAGAAAATCAACACATATTAACATTGTTAAATTATTCAACTTTTCATAAGGCTATGTCTCCTTTTCTAGTTATACTAGCATGATCAAATTTTCCCTGCAATACAACTATCTAGCCTTTGCTACATGTATTTTTATAGTCTAAGTCACTTTATCATATGGATATCTAGCATGTCACAAATTAGCAAACATACCAGCAAACTATTAGTGTTCACTTTATTATCATTTTCCATATTTAATCAAGTGTGACTGTATAGAATTTGCGCGTTTAACAAGATCCCACAATATTTGAAGTATTTTCCCTAGGGTAAACTTTGTGTCAATAAAGCACTCTTAGGTTTTTCTCACTTAAGTAGGGGGAAAATGTAGAGTCAGAAATTATACCCCATGTAATTCTTGATTTCACAATTTCTCTATCTCTAAAAAATTGAATTTCTAGTAAAGCCTTTATGTCTCTCCATTTGATTTTGCACCATCCTTTCCAAATTCCAAATCAAGTAGCTTGTTTTTTGATTATGATACATATGTACGCAATAAAGACATATACATGACACACATTTGTCCCACAAATCTATAAATGCTTATGTTATTTTTGTAATATCACAAGTGATATTTGTATAGTGTAACACCTCTTCATGCTACCTAACAATATCACATATCCTTAGAATTTTTCAAAATATCTTGAATTGTTTCATTTAGTATTTCCGAAGTGTCTTGATGCCCATTCAAGCTCTCATCTATTTGACTCTTCTAAAAAATATGCAATTTCAATATTACATAAATCTATTGTATTATTTCAATTGTTTCATTACTAACAATGTTAAAACCTACTTTTTATTCAAAAGACAATTTTATTTAATTCCATATACTTATAAATTTTCATTCTTTGATTGAATGTTGCTTCTTTCAACATAACTCCCCACAAAACACCTCATAACTAAGCTAAAAGTTATCTATTGATGCTTTGCGGGATATTAATTCAGCTTTAAAATTTTAATTTAGAAAAAACAAACTAAATAATGTGTTAGATCTACTATTTATATTATCACACTATAATATATAATAATAAGCACGTTTAAAAATCCATTGTCATCCATTATTTAAATTATCGTTGCATTTTTCACTAAAATCTTTTGGACTTTTAATTTCTGACAATAATTTACTTATTCGTTTAGTAGCAATTCTTAATATTTAATTCTGCCTAACCATTGAAGAAAAGGACATTCAAGTATAACTTATGAAAGTCGGCAGAACGTTCTGCTGTCTATAGCTGTCTCTCTTTGATAAATTTATGAGTCAATGAACATTAAATACGCAATATTGGGAATTTAAGCAATACACGATAGTAGAAGGTGAGAAGTTGATGGAAGATCTAATATTAGTTCATTTGAAATCTGTATAAACAAATTACTATACAAAACATATAGTAATGTACAGTAATTTTATAAAATATATAGAATCGACTAAGACGTTCTTTTACATGATTTATAAAATAATTTGTGAATACGAATTTATACTATCGTGTCATTTTTAATCACCAAGCATTACAAATTTAATTCCCATTGACTTGAAATTGTATCAACCAAGCCTTTCAAGTGACAACTAGATAGTAGACGCACATATCTGATCAGATATGCGTTGGCAAAACCATATGAGATACTCCTTTCCACGATATCTACAAATTAAAGATTTTTGAACTCTTCCCACAAATTACCCAGTCTAATACCATGAAATTTACAGATGCTCAGTTTCTCTGCATTCAGAAGCCTATCAAACACGCTTTGTAGATACCTCTTTGCAAGAATATTTTGTATGCAATGTCTCCTTCCAAGGCAGGACGCCCACCACATGGGCACGCGCAATAAGGTAGAATGTCACTCTTTAATTCTGTACCCTGATTTGAGGCCATAAATGCCTTCGGCTCAACTTCAAATTTTGAACACACGTGTCTTATGGATGCCCACTTCCTTAGAAATAAAGGTACATGTATAATAGTGAACATCATGGATGCCCACTTCCTTAGAAATAGAGGGAGTGTCACTGAGATTTTTTAGGAATATTTAAAAAGGGAAGGAATCTTATAGATTTATATATAATTCCACTTAAAACAAAAAGGTCATAAATTCAATGATAATTCTAACCTAAACTGACCCACCCCACTTTCATTGAGCTAAAAATTTGGTGCTCCTATTTTATATAAAACGTTTCCAATTAAACCTTTAGCTCCTTTGGAAAACAATATCTTGGAGCCAACCTCCACAACAATAGAGCCCAAGCCCCTCCCATGGGAACCCTGCCTAAGAATGGCCATCCCATATGCCAAGTAATGCTTAAGAAATTATCTCCTTGGAGAGCAGTAATGTGTACTTTTATTTCAAATTATTATTAAGTTCAAATTATTGTATATTAACTTAAATTTAGATATGCTAAATTAAACATCTATTTTTTTTTTTAAAGACAAAATCCAAGACAGTGAACAACTAATTTAAAAATATTTTAAAACATGTTATATATCAAAATGTTTATGTGTGTATCTTAAGAAAATTCAAGGTTATTTGAGAGATAACTAAGAAAGTTTCATACTCACACTCACTTGCAACAACTTTAAATTCTACTTTATAGTACTATGCATGAACAATTCATAAAAATAATAATTCAAATACTATAGATTCATATTTGCAAACCATGTGAATTCACAGAGTTAATCAAAATGACTAACAAGTCCTCAACAATCCCCAAAGATGTATAAAAACAATTGACTTGATAAGAGTTAATATATTGTGTATCATACTGTTACCATCAAGTCTACTTTAATAAAAATATAAATAACATTTCAAAACACTTTATATTTATCATTATAAATTTAAGTAGTACTTATTTTTTGAGTTTTCTTTTAGAATAAATAAATTTCAATATATTTTTTTCTTTTTATAAATCTCTCATGAACTTAAAAATTAAGTTCATTCGACTTCATATCATGATGTATATCAAATAATTTTCATAGGTCATGTATCCCAATATGGTATAGATTTAAGATTAAACAAAAAATAATAATTAAATTATTTCATCATGAAAAATATATTAAAAAATAGGCATACCTTGTGTTATGTTTGATGAATTTAACATACTTGTTTAGGATAGAAATAACACAACTTTTCTATCTATCTATCAATATAAAAATTGGCTACAATAATAGAAATGGCAAGGATGCCAAAATTCTATGAGAAGAAGAAATCTATGACTACTAAAATAGAAGTGAAAGTTCTCTAATTATAATAGAGAAGAGATGATAAATGGATATCATCAAAGAGGACAAGGTAGAAACATAATACCATTATTTATACTACTATAGACAATACTATAAAGCATGTAGAAGAAACTAACATAAAACCTCAAAATGACAATCACTATATTGTCAAAGGTTGCAAAAATTTAATCCATCATTGTATATCCAAAATCAAAGTAGAAGCCATGGTAAACAAACCCCAAAAATTAGTAGATAGAGAGGGCACTGTGTTACAAATTAAAGTCCACTAAGATAACTAAGGAGGGGTGGTGAATCATTCATTAGATCAATATAACTTTTATCAACATTATTAAACCTTAAACATGTGAGCAATATAATCAACACCCCTAAAAAGATACACAAATAGAATGCTCACCAAATATGTTAACTAGGGAAACCCTTTATTAGAGGGAAAATACCAGTGGGGATCGTAACCAAAAAATGATGTACTAAGAGTAATGTTCCTTTTAAGATGGTGGACTATGTTAGGAGCCAATGAATACATTCAATACATATACATCCCTATTAGGAGATTCTAACCACATTAGGAGTTGTTCCAACCCTTTTGGGAGTTATAGAAGGAAGATGGAGTCACTGTACAAATAACTTATGGACAAAGAGCACTAAACATTCTATCTAACTGGTCTTTGTATATTCCTTTTAGAATAATAGAAATGAAATTGATCTCTACAACTTGAACTTTTTCTCTATCCTTTTACTATGCCAATACCACACCAAATAGCTTCACATATATGAAAACAAGATCTTCTAATTTGCATCACACTAATCCCTTTGATTGCTTACTCACATTTACTAACTTCACATATGACATTCTCAATACACAACTTCCTCATTTCATACCAAGCAAATAACCTTCCTTTACACCATATCCTCAAAATAATACTTTAAGTCAGCCTTGAGGCTTTCCCAATTAATTGTAATAGGACCTGATTAAAATATTACAATTCATTGCATCTTTTTACAATTACAAAACATTTTCGTCTCACAACAAATATAAATTCTCACACATTGAACCTAGAGCCTTGTGCACTTGCTGACATTGTCATTACACTGTCTACTATCACTGTCTAACTTCACTCATCATGATTCTATCCCTTTTAAAAGATACAATCCAAACATCAGAAACAATTTCTTAGGTACTCTATCTACTCATTTTCTTTTGTAAATCACAAATAATTTTCTCATGTCTTCAATTTTTTGCATGTGCACTTGTTCACTCCATTAGGAAACAATGTAGAACATATCTTCAATTGCACTTGACTTCATCATGAATACATAGTCCATACGACTTTTTCTTTGCCTGCTACTCTGCTAGTCTTTACAAAAATAATACTAGATGTTGATATCAATGCCAAACACTATCATGAATGTAACATATCAATCTCTGCAATAGTTCCATCAATTATTAGGATACTCCCCCAAAGGAATACCATCATAACTCATGCTAACATGCTAACATAGATGAATAACATCTAAATTCCAAGAATACCAAATCCAACACTTTTGTTGTTGTTGCTCTCATCTTTTTGAATCCTCTCCATCAATCAAATATGAAACTCACAGGAACAACTCTCCATCCGTGCTTCCTCATTCTTACATGCATGGCATCAATTGCTCACACTTCTCTCCCATTGATATAACTCAATGTGATCATCTTTCTTCAATACATCTCTTCCCCATACATTCTCTCCCCCATATACATCTCCCACATATTGCTAGAAGATGTTTTCAATACAATCTATCCCCCATTAAAATCACTAAGAGAGACATCATTATGTCAATTGACTACTCAAGACTTTCAATCACCTCAATTATCCAAAGACACTATTTCATATGAGCTACCAAGAGTCCTTGACGACTCTTCTCAATCATAGGCACTGTCCCATATAGGAAGCATCATCATTTAAACTAGATAAACAACAATGTTATGTACCACTGGATTGATGCACTATATGCATCATCTTCTCATGAGTAGGCAAGGGCATAACCTCAAGCATACCTCACGAATACTCAAATGTATCCTTAGAAAAAGGTTTTGTAAAAATATCTACAATCTTCTCTTTCATATTAACACACTCTACTGTGATTTCTTTCTCTGCAACTTTCTATCTTAGAACATGATATTTAATTGATATATGCTTAGTCTTAGAATGTAACACAAGATTCTTGGACATGCAAATTTTACTTTTGTTATCACAATTTATGATAATAGGTTTAGAAAACCCTATCATAATATCCTTCAGCGTCTGTTTCATCCACATGGTCTAATTGCGATTGTTTGTTTCTGCTACATACTTTACTACTATTGTATTTTGTGAAATATAGTCTTGTTACATGCTTAGCCATGAAACAAATCTTCCTCCAAGAAAAAATGATCCACCACTTGTACTCATTCTTTGATCCATACCCCCTACCCAATCTATATAAGTATATGCACATAGAGTAAAGTCATTTGATCTATGTTACTACAAGCCATAATCAAGTGTACTCTCCAAATATTTGATTATTCTCTTTAGTTCTACATAGTGTGATTCCTTAGAGTCTACTTCAAATCTTGATACTATACCAAATACATTTTCTATATTTCGTCCTGTGTGAATTAGTTATTGCAAACCTCTAATCATGGATCTCTACTTATTCTAGTCAATTTTAGGTATCTCATATTTGCTAGATAGCTTGTGACTAGTTATCATAGGTGTACCAATGGGCTTACAACTTTCCAAGCCAAATATCTTTAAAATTCTTTTAAATACTTAGTCTTCGATAGGCAAGTACCGTCACTATTTAGTACAATCTATAAACCTAAGAAATATTTCATCTCACCAATCATACCTAATTTAAATTTATTCTTCATTTTAGTAGAAAATTTGTCACTTCATCATTTCCTCTGAATATTATGTCATCCAAATATATTACAATAATCATCATGCCATCTTAATTTTTTTGTTAATATAAATTATTATTTGTAGTACCTCCAATAGGTCCCAACTTTGTCAAATACTTGTCCAACCTCACATACTAGGTTCTAGGTGCTTTCTTTAGTCTATACAATGATTTCTTCAACTTTCATACCATGTCTCCTATTGTTGTCAAAGGAAATCCTCCAAGCCACTCAATGTAGACTTCTTCTTCAAGTTCTCCATTCATAAATGGTGACTTCACATCCATCTAATATACTTTGAACTTCTTACTTTCTTCATAAGCCAAGCACATCCTTACTACTTTAATTCTAGCAATAGAGGAAAATATCTCGTCATAGTCTATACCTTCTTGCTTTGAATATCCTTTACATACCAACATTTCTTTATTTCTGACAACCTCAACTTTTTGATTCATCTTGCTTTTGAAAACCCTTTTAGTTCCTATAATGTTCTTATTTTTAGGTCTAGGAACCAATCCCCACATCTCATTTTTCCTAATTTGATATATTTCTTCCTTCATTGTTTGGATCTAATGATCATCCTTGCATGCTTTGTCTATACACTTTGGCTCAACTTGAGCAATGAAACACAATTCTTCATGGAATATATTTCTTGTCATAACCCTTTTTTCCCTACTTCTGATAATCTGATTAGCAAGGTGATTGTCAAATTCTTGTTAGGTGTAGGTATCACTAACTCAATTCTTACTTCTTCTCTAGTTTTATATCATGGTTATTCTCTCTGTTCCATAACTTCAATATCATCTACAAATTATTGTTAGTCTCAAGGAAATTTTTAACATTCTATGATAGGCTTGGGATTAGCTTCTTTATTATCAAAACTATAATCCACCATTATCTCTTTAACTCCAAACTTTTCATCCACTTTCACATTTTTGCACTCAATAATATTATTAGTTCTCTAATTAAAAAATCTATAAGATTTTATTTTCAATGAATAACCAAGAAACATACCTTCATTACTTCTTGCATCAAACTTACCAATGCCATGATATCTCTCTTGATTTAACATTTAATTATAAATATTTTGAAAGCTTCATTGATGGTGCATGTCCAAACCATAGTTCATAAGGTTTTTTGTTCATAACTTTTTTTATCTATACTATGTTCATTGTGTATACTATTGTATTGACTGACTCTCTCTAACATGTATTTGATACATCATTCTCAAACATCAAAGCTCTAGCTGCCTCTATTATAGACCTATTTCTTCTATCAACAACTCCATTCTACTCAGGAGTCTTAGGTGCTAATAATTGTTTCTTAATGCCATTCACTTCACAAATGCTGTTAAAATCATTTAAGGTACATTATCCACCTCTGTGTAATCTTAAACATTTAATCTTTAATCTTGACTCATTCTCAACTCTATTCTTAAAAAACTTAAACTTCTCAAAATTCTTCAAACTTTTCTTTAAGGAACACTACCCACATTATCCTAGTAAAGTCATCAACAATAATCATGAAGCACCTTTCACAATAGAATCCTCTTTTCTTAGTAGGACAACTCAGATCTGTGTGAACAATATCTAATTTTTTTGTTGTAGTAAACTTCTTGCTAGGAAAAGATATTTTCTTCTCCTTAGCCATAACACATTATTTGCACACAACAATAGTAGGCTTCAAAATTTATGGTAAACCTCTAACACCAAATGTACTCATAGCCTTCAAAAAATTATCAAAGCTTATATGAAAAAATCTTTGATGCCACAACCAACTATTATCAACCTTTGTAACCAAACAATGAATGTCATCTCTATAGGATTCAGCTAAAAATCATTACCTCTAGATCTTTTGCAAGTGCAAATCAACTTACCATATTTATCCTTAACAATACATGCCTTCTTTGTTAATTGTAACTAATATCCCTTATCAACCAACTGCCCAACACTCAATAGTTTATGATTTAATCCATCAACAAAGTAAACATCCTCTGTGTTAGTTTTCCCATTAAGAGTAATAGATCCCATTCCCTTGATATGACAAGTTGCATTGTTACCAACTCAAAAAATCCCTCCATTACGACTACTAAACTTAACAAATTTATTCATGTCACTAGTCATATGATGTGAACAACCGATGTCTATGATCCAACCTATGAAACTAGGGCTTTCTCTTATTTGAGTTCTATTTACAAACTTTCTTCTCTTATAGCTACAAATCCTAACTCATCATCACTTTCACTCTAAACTCTTTCATTAGATTCATCATCTTTATTTGAATACAATCAATCTCTAGGCCTTCTATAATTGAAATTATTTTTATAGTTTTTTTAATCTCTTTTAGGACACTTAACAAGCATAATGACCAAATTCATTATAAGTTCAACATTTAAATATTCTTGCACTTCTTGAGAAAGAAGGACAAACAATTAATGTACTAAAAGTGGTTTCCACTCTAGGTAAATCTCCATCCTACTTCAAGATCACTTCTACTACTTCCAATCTTCCAGGAAGAGTCTCTGTGTTAAAATTGTCAGTGCAAAGTATCACTTACTCAATCATTTGTGTTGTCTTCTTGAATGGTAGTATCAAGGTTTTAAAGATATTCCATATAATCTCATCTTCATCTTTAGATCCATTAAAATACTCAATTCCTCCAACAATTTATGATATTCTACAAATATGACTTCTTACAGTTTCATCTTCCATAATATTAGCAATTTGAAACAAACATACCAATTTTGTAATCTGGTTCATTTAACATGCATATATCACCTTCAAAAGTAGATTCCAGACTTATCAAAATTTTATGAGATGTTTGTAAGGATTTTACCAGATTTTATTCATTTTTAGGAAGAGCTGAAAATAATGCTTCTCCGGCAATTATATTACACATAAATATATCTCTTTCAACTTAACTACACTCTTCAAGTTTTCTTTCTTCTAGAATAGGCTTCTCATTCTTTTTCATCAGTCAATATCCTTGACACATTCATAGTAGATGTGTCTTCATCTTCTCTTTCTAGCTATCATAGTTAAATCCATCAAATATATGACTTCCTTTTATGAAAGGAGACATCATTGATCTCCTTAAGTTGTTAAGGACCTGATGCTCTAATACCAATTGTTAAAAATTAAAATCCATGAAGACAACTGAAAGGGGGGGGGGGTGTTGGTTTTAAATGAGTTATCATAGAAACATAACTTGTATCAACCTTAGTAAACTTTAAACATGTGAAAATTATAATCATAAATGATAAGAAGACACACATACACAATAACACTAGATATGTTAACTAGGGAAACCCTTGATTAGAGGGAAAACCAAGATGGGGATGCTACCCCCAAAATGATGTACTAATGTAAATCTTCCTGATAAGACAATGAAATTTTTTATGAGCCAAAAAAATACATTCAATACATATCACCCCTTGTTAGGAGACTTTGAATCCCTACTAGGAGATTCCAAACCTGTAAGGAGTTGTAGAAGGAAGATGGCCCCACTGTCCAATTGGTCTCTGTATTATTCCTTTAAGAATAATAAAAATGAAATTTATCTCCACAACTAAAATTCTTTCTCTATCCTCTTGCTATTCCAATACTACACCAAATACCTTCATAGATCTCAATACCATATCTTCAAATTTGAATCACACTGATCCCTTTGATTGCTTACTTGCATTCACTAACTTCACATATCACTTTCAATACACAAATTCCTCATTTCACACCAAGAAAAATAACCTTTCTTTATACCATGTCTTCAAAATATTTCCTTTAGTCCACCTTGATGCTTTCTCAATTAATTATAATAGGACCTTGTTAAGATATTACAATTCATTACATCTTTTCCCAATTACAAAATATTATCAACTCATAGTAAATAAAAAATTCTCACACGTCTGACCTCAAACCTCACACACTTGTTGACTACATCATTGGTATATCTACTATCACTGTCTAACTTCAATCATCATGATTCTATTCCTGTTAAGAGATATAATCCAAACATTAGAAACGATATCTCAAGTACTCTATCTACACATTGTCTTCTATAGATAAAAAATAACTTTCTCATGTCTTTGAATTTCTACATATGCATGTGTTCACTTCATTAGGACACAATGTAGATCATATCCTCAACTCTACTTGACCTCATTATCAATACATAGTCCATACAACATCATTCTCTATCTACTACTCTCTTAGTCTTTAAAGCAACAATACCATGTTTACATAAATGACAAACACAGTCATGAATGCAATATGTCAATCTCCTCAACTATTCTAGCAATGCTTATGAGACTCCCCAAAAGGAATATCATCAATATTCATGCTAACACACTACTCATGCATGTCATCATGGTGTCCATCCCCAAGACTATGGGTTTGTGAACTGAATAAAGGGGCTTGACCAGAGCATTGAAAATGGAAAGCACATCAAGCAAAAGGAGGAACCATGTCCACTTGATTATGATCTACAAAATAAAATAATGCATTCACCTTGTACCTAATGAGAATTATCAATGACTTTCCAAATTATTCAATGTACTTACAAAATGACTGATTCAGAAACTGGAAGTCAATTTCCTCCATTATTCATTTAATTGAAGCAAATAAATTATTAAATGATAGACCTTTACTAAGTTCTTCCACTATAAAAAACCCACCAACCAACATCAGATTGGATCATAACTAGTAATCCTCCATCACAACTGAGAGAGCATTAGCTAGAAGAACATCAAGCTTGAGTATCTTATTTGATAAACTTGAAAGTTCAAACTCTGAATAAAGAAAGTCTATGGAAATTGATAGAAATATAGAAATCAGGTTATGTGGGTATAGTAGATTCCTAAAACTAGGAGATATAATCTCATCTCCAAGGGAAACCCTTCGATTTGAAGTGCACTTCTTAGATTCCATATAAAAGAAGGTACTAAGGGAAACATCTGTAACGTCCCCCAAGAATGAATGTCATAGAATTTGTTGATGAATAAAGATGCAATGATTATACTCAATATTCTCCATTTTTTAGCAATGCAATGTGAGAACAATGGAAGCTCTTTGCCCACAAATACTGATTTAGTCAAGCTCATTGCAAAGAAAATCTCTGAGAGGCATAATCTTAAAACAAAATGGAGAGAAAAAGGAAAAATAGAAATATGTGAGGAAGAGTGATATTTAAGGTATAAATTCTAGTATTAGTTCTATGTTAGTGTACTAACTCTACCTCACATGCAATATAGGAGACATGGAAAAAAGAAAGGTGACAAAGTGAAAATCACTGGCAGATAATAACTCTAGTGACTAGCTTTAGATCTTTGGTAAGATTTGGAGAGGTTTTCTTGATGAAGATTAAATTGTAAATGAGAATAGACTGACATCACCAAAATTCCCCAAGTGGCATGGAAGTGAATATGGATTCCATTATTAATGGAAATAGTGATTGGTCATGGTAGTGGTG
Organism: Cupressus sempervirens; assembly: GCA_028749045.1. Taxonomy (NCBI): domain Eukaryota; kingdom Viridiplantae; phylum Streptophyta; class Pinopsida; order Cupressales; family Cupressaceae; genus Cupressus; species Cupressus sempervirens. The sequence goes on from CM053789.1 coordinate 254,155,425, forward strand.
TACATTAATTTCAAATTCCACAATGAATACCCCTCCACCTAGGAATGGATATCATATCATATATCACCTTAAGGTGCCAACCAAGTCCTCTCCTTTGCTAGAATATTAACAAGTTCTAGGAAACCATGAAGGAAATTAAATTTTTATTCCAAACTTATGTGAGTACCTTTTAATGCAATATTAAAAAATGCATCTGCTAAATTATCCCCTTCTTGAAGTGTGTGATCAATGATCACATTTTGACAAAGCAAGAGAGAATCCCAAGTTTCTTGCATGACATATCTAATTTTCCAATTAACAATAGTTTGAGTCTTTGTTGAATGGATGATTAGATAAGAATCCCATTCAATGTGTATATTTTTAATACCCTTGGATGTAGTTTCTTGCAACCCATAAAGAAGTGCAAGTACCTCTTCTTGATTGTTTGTAGTGTAGGGAATAAGGATAAAAAATCATGTAATGAGTCATCCTTTGGTGTCTATGATTGCAAAAAACACACCAAAATTTACCAAAGGGTATGTGTAGGATCATGGTGGGCCAAACTGTAGCCTTAAGTGGCAATGAAAAATTAGGACATTAATGTTATTCAACTTGATGTAAAATATTGAACTATTTATGAACCTTATATCAAAAATTTGAAGGAATAGAATCTATAGTTAATTGTGTATATGAGAAATATGTTAGCAAGGAATACTAATCTATTAAGAGAAAAAAGCATTAACTAGCATAAAAATCATAACATATATGAGAGACAAAGTGAAACCCTCAAATGAGAATATAAGCCATAGAATGGCTCTCCCAATGAGGATGGTCACTTAATTTAGGGATGAGTCTATTTGCTTAGATTTGGTATGTATGCTTAAGGTTCTCAAAACTAGCTTCAATGGAGATGGATGAGTAAATGGAAAATTGGTAGCTTTGTGAGCTCTCAATTTGGCATTATAAGGGTATGGTTGATGGCTTTTGGTTCTCAAACTAGCATTATAACTTTGGCTTAAAGGTTGTGATGAAATGGCTTGGTAGGGGATTCAATTTATAGGCTAAGGGCTTGAGGGATGGAGGGTTAAGATGCAAGGAGAGATGAAAGCTTAAGGAGGGCTAGGATGCACTGAAAGGGGAGCACATGCATTGTGCTTGTTTAGCACCAACCAGGGAGTGCAACATGTCATAAGGTGAGTGGATGGAGGTAAGGGGATGGATGAGTCAAAAAAGGAGGCTCAAGGGATAATATCTTCATAAAGACCCTTCATAATGGCTTGTAAGAGCAATGAATGGGCTTGTAAGAGTCTTTATGGCCTTTGTAAGAGCATTCATGGCTTAGTGGTTGGGATATTTTGGAGGGAGTTGAGATTGTTGAATTTTCTTGGCTTAGGAAAGTCTTAAGCTTTCTTAGGGAATGTGACAAGGTTAGGGGGGGGATTAGAGGTGACTTAGGATTAGACTAAGCTTGTTAGAGGTATGCAAGTGGATGGCATTCAATGAGGGTGGGTGAGTTAGTGGCTAAGCTTGGTTAGTATGGGTGGATGGGGTGGATTAGGCTATAAAGGGGGTTTAGGATAGTTTAGGGGTTATTAGATTTGAGGGCTTTATTTATCAAATAGATTTATTTAATAATGAGGATTTTGGAATTTAGATAGAAGAATAGGATTAATTGATAAATAATAGGTTATTTGATTTATCAATTAGGACTATAGATGATTAATTAAATTAATCAAGTAGGGGATGGCAAAGGATTAATTAAATAGGAATTTAATTAATGATGCCTTTAAAGATAGCTAAATAGGATTACTAAAGCAATGTAATCAAATTTAGGTGTCTACATTTTGCCTCTCTTTGACATAGTCTTGAGACAACACTATTTCAAAGAAGTTTGAATGAAGACGACACAAGGAAGATGTTTTAGCAACAAGGTTGCCCCAGTCTTAGATAAGAAGAGGAGAGACTAGACTTAGATGATGCCCCCTCAAGAAGGCGGTGAGGAGAGAAAATGAGGCTCGACAGTTTCTTGAAAAATAAAAGAATTCGAGATGAGCAAGGAGACTCAGATTGGTAAAGAGAAGGGGCTGAATTAGCTCAAACTCTCACTACAAGAGAATGATAAAGGGAGAATTAGAGGCACAAATGGAAGCAAGATTAAGACTTTAGGGGAGGTGGAGGATGAAGGAATAGAGCGCTATAAAAAGGAATCCAAGATAGGGAGGTGGATGATGGGATGACAAAAGCTAATGCAACAGGATTTCTAAGAGTCAGATTGGAAGAAGATGGTTTTTGAAGATCCCTAGGACTAGGAGTGTGGATCTCGAAAGATGAGGCTTGGTGGATTGATTGGATTGGTGGATCCCTAAAGCTAAGAGTGATGATTGATTCAAAGAGATACTGATGCACAAGCTAGGGTAGGAGATACAGATGCTGGATATGGATGGGGGATAATGGAGATGAAGGGAATCCATTGAAGCTTTTTGAGTAGGGGGATACTTCAAAGAGAAGTACCACCATGTAGTTGAGCACTAGATTTGCTATAGGACTGTTGGTTAATTGCCAAGGTTACTAAGAACATCAAGGCTTTTTCACCAACTGTCCAGAGGATTGACGAACTGACTCAAAACAAGCACACAAGGATTTCCCTAGTATCACACATGAATCCCAGAGGAAGCAACGTGGAAACAACACTAGGTAACCCACAAGTAGAAAGAAAATAAGCAAAAGACATGATCAAGACCTAATGCTCAGATTGCCCCATTTGCAATATACCATGATATGGAAGATCGTGGAAACCTTGAGGAGGGAACAAAAGGATTGCTTGGAAAAGATACTTCAAGACCCAAAAGGTAAGATTCCAAATCAAAAGAAAATGAAAATCCAAAAGAGAACCGTTTGCCAACGAGATGGGTAGGATGAGGTACTAACGGACCAAGATCAGGCATGAGGAAAGCTATATCCTACAAGGATCTATTGAAGAGCACCTAAGCTAATGGATCTAGATGAGTGATGCATCTAGCAAGCTGAACTAAAAAGGATAACACTTTGGTGATAGGAGATCTAGCTAAAGGATGCATTGAAATAGCTAACCAAGGGTTGTGCAATGTGTGACAGATGCTGATCAAGGAGGAACTGACACGAAAGCTGGATAGATACAATGGTACTAAGCTAAAGAGGATGTACAAGCTGATGGATCAAGATATGTTACACATGTACAAGGTTGTTCATGTTTTAGTTTTGTGAGATGAAAATGTTTGTGAAGGGTGGGATGTCTGCAATAGTTGATAGGCAGATAGGTAGATGGTTTGCGAAAAGCATAAGTAAAAATGGGGTTCTTTTGTGTGCATGTGATAGGATACAAGATTATTTACAAGCAAGAATATGGTACAAACTTTGGAAAAGATTCGAATATACAAGGTATGGTACAAGATTTACAAGTTGAGGTACAAGATGTACAAGCTGTACAGGAGGTATTTACAAGCTTCATCAGATTTTGGATATTTGGTTGGAACACCAAGGGAACAAGTAGGTGTTTTATGGGATGGTGGGTGAATGGATGAGAGATAGGATGGTGATAGATAATGGATTAGTCTTAGTACACAAGGTGCCTAAATTACCAGGTTTTCACCAAGGTACCTATCCAAGGCACTTGAATTGCCAAGTTTTCACCATTGGACGCTTATTTCTCTTTACTATTTTTTTTTATTTTTTTATTTTTTCAAAAGCTGGGTATACCAAGAATCTTCAAGCATAGAACCTCTTGAAATGAATGATGTTAGTAGGATCATTCAAGAGTTCTCCTTCTGGTGTAGATAGTTGATAGGTTCTGGAGCCAAAGGATGCAGTGACAATATAAGGACCAAGCCATGTAGGTTCAAACTTGCCTTTCTTTTCTCGATCTACTTGGACTTTCATATTTTCTTTGAGGACCATATCACTTGGCTGAAAGTGTTGTGGAAGCACCTTCTTGTTGAAATTCCTTTTGAGACAAGTTTGATAGATGGTGAGATGATCATAGGCTGCTTGTCTCTTCTTGTCTAAGAGATCTAGCTGGTGAGCCAAGCTACTCTATATTCTTCATTTGATATTTTCCCTTGCAAAGATATGGGCAAGGAGGGAAGTTCAACCTCTATAGGTAGTACTGCTTCGGCACCATAGACTAAGGAGTATGGAGTTGTACTTGTGGATGTATATAAGGAATTTTTATAGGCCCATAGGGCTGAATTTATTTGTAGGTGCCAATCGCGGTCGGAATCATTGACAACTTTCTTTAGGATTTTGAGGAGGGTTTTGTTAGTTGCCTCTGCCTAGCTGTTACCTTGTGGGAAATATGGGCTAGAAAAGCGGTGATGGATGCGTAGGGAAGTGCATAATTCTTCCATGTTGATATTTTTAAAGTTACCTTCATGGTCAGTGAAGATGGTGGATGGGATGCCGAAGTGGCAAACAATGTGGTACAAGATGAACTTGGAGACCTGAACTCCTGTAGCTGAGACTAGGGGTACTGCTTCCACCCACTTAGTTAAATAGTCTGTAGCTGTTATTATCCATTTATGTCCATCAAATGAGAGGGGTGTGATAGTTCCAACTAGATCAAGGCCCCAACAACTAAAAGGCCAAGGTGGTGCAATAGGTTGTAGATTTTATGCTAGAGCGTGTACAAGATTTGCGTGCTGCTGACATGGGAGACACCTTCTGAAAAAGCCATAGGAGTCTTCTTCAATGGTAGGCCAATAGTAGCCTGCTCTAAGGATTTGTTGTGCTAGGACAATACCACTCATGTGGGCACCGCAAAGTCCAGAGTGTACTTCTTTTAACACCATCGTGGCCTTGTTTTGGTCTAAACATCGAGAGAGAGTATCATGATAACACCGACGATATAGGGTATTGGCTATGATAACATAGTAGGATGATTTTCAAATGAGGTTCTGGCATTGGGTACGTGTGAGGTGAGGGGATATGATACCATCGTTAAGGTAAGTGTGAATCTCATGGTACCAAGGGGATTGGGGACCAACCAAGATACAAACATGATTTGAATCCTCATTCGCATAGGCGGGTGTGAGGAGCTGCTCGACTAGAAACTCATACTGTGTAGCTGCTTGGGGAATTTTGAAGAGCGAGCCAATAGTAGCCATAGCATCTGCTGCTTTGTTTTGTATTCAAGGCACTTGTGTAAATTAAAGCCTTGTAAAATGTTGGGTTAGCTGATCAACTAGCTCTTTGTAGGGTAATAGCTTTTCATCTTTGGTTTGATATTCATATAAGGCTTGCTTGATGATGAGTTGAGAATCACCAAAGATTTGTAACTCAACAATGTTCCATTCTGTAGCTATCTTTAATCCTGCTATGAGAGCCTCATATTCAGCTATATTGTGGGTGCTAGGGAATTATAGCTTGAAGGCTTTTGGAATGTAATCCCCTTGAGGTGTGACCAACAATATTCCTGCCCCTAATCCATGAGATGTGTATGAGCCATCAAAATAAAGTTTCCATGGGGGCTGTTCTTCAATTAGACAGATATGCTCATTTCGAAATTTTGTGATCAAAGGATATGCATCTATTAGAGGTGCATCAGCTAGGTGATCTGCTATAGCTTGCCCTTTGATTTCCTTTCTATCCACATACTAGATGTCAAATTCGCTAAGGAGCATAACCCATTTGGCCAAATGGCCTGTAAGCGCTGTTTTGGAGAGCATATACTTGAGAGGGTCAATCTTGGAGACTAGTTGGATGGTATGACTTAGCATGTAATGGAAAAGCTTTTGAGTTGAGAAAAAAATTGCCAAACATGCTTTTTCCATAGGAGTGTAATTGAGTTCATAACCAACTAGGGTTCTACTGATGTAGTAGATGGCTCTTTCTCTGCCATAGTCATCAAGCTGTGCTAGAAGTGCCCCTAGAGTAGTAGGTGTTGCTGATATGTACAAAATTAGGGGGCGACCAAGAACTGGTGGAACCAAGATAGGGGGATTGATGGGATACTATTTGAGATGGTCGAAGTTACACTAACATAAAGGATCCCACTTGAAGTTCTCATCCTTCTTTAGTAAATTTGAAAATGGTGTACACTTATCTGTAAGCTAGGAGATGAAGCACCAGATAGATTGAAGCTTTCCCTGAAGAGAGCGAAGTTATCACTGTGTCTAGGGAGGAGGCATGTCTAAGATAGCCTTGACCTTCTTGGGGTCGATCTCTATACCTCGTTTAGAAACTATAAAGCCTAGAAGCTTGCCAGATGTGACCCCAAAGACACACTTCTTAGGATTCAGCATGAGATGATATTTGGCTAACCAATCAAAGACTTTCTCTAGGTCAGCAAGATGATCCATGAAGGTATGAGATTTTACCAAGATATTATCCACATAATCCTCCAAAATGCTGTGGACGAGATCATGAAAAATGGCTGTCATAGCTCTTTGATAGGTAGCCCCAGCATTCTTTAGGCCAAAAGGCATCATGTTGTAGCAAAAGGTTCCCTAAGGGGTAGTGAATGTTGTCTTATGCTAATCCTCTTCTGCAATCTTGATTTTATTATACCCAAAAAATCCATCCATGAGGGACAAAATTACATGTCCCGCTATAAGATCTACAATCCCATCTATGTTGGGCAAGGGAAAATCATCTTTTGGACAAGCTTTGTTAAGATATTTGAAATCAGTGTAGATTCTAATGTCACCAAAAGGTCTAGTGACAGGGAACATGTTGGAGATCCACTCTGAGTAGTTGATAGGTCGGATAACCTTAGTAGCTAATGTTCTTTCTAATTCGACTTTGACCAGTAATGCCACCTTGGGGTGCATTTTTCTAAGCTTTTGTCTGACGGGCTTGATCCTTGGATCGATTGCAAGATGATGAACTACAAGATTTGGATCAAGTCTTGGCATATCCTGATATGACAATGTAAATCGGCCAATGTTCTCTCTTAAGACCTCAAAGAGGAGGTCAGCTTGGTCTTGTGATACGGATGCAGCAATGTGAACAAGTTTGGGGATATCTGAAGAATCCATGTTAACTTCTCTAGTATTCTCAATTAGAATAGAAGACATCTTTGGTCGATTATCTTGAGGAGGCAATGCTAAATCCTCATGTTGTGCTTGTGGCTCTAGATGTTCTTGCTGACGGGTTCTCTTCACTACCTTAGCTAGTCTCGAATTCACCTTAGTTCTAGTTTTGGGCGTATCGGAACTAGGTTGGGGATTTTCTCCAAAATACCCCTTGGGATCTAGCATATAGATATAAGCAGAATCTAGCTTTGTTTTCTTGTGAGGTGTTTTAGCTCCCATGAATCTCAGAAGCACTTCCTCTAATGTGAACTCATCAATGTGTATGATGCTTGGTTGGTCCCAATCTATGAGTTGTGGATAGGCAAGTGGTAGATCAATGAGGTGGATGGATAGTTCTTGGAGAACAGAGTCTCTGAGGGAGATTTGGTCTGAGATATCATCATAGGATCTCTTTTCAACTTCCTTAGGAATGTCTTCAATTTTGACAAGGTCGCGGTGAATGTTCAAAAAAACATGACTGTTCGTATTGGTGCCCCCAGTTGTGGGTATCCAAAGCCAAGACCTGACTTTGATTCACACTTGTGTGCGTCGATGGGGCACTACATGCCTCTTTCTTTTGGTCCTAGACCACCACCTTGATAGTTCCATTTGTCAGTGATGAGCTTATTTTCTTGGGGATACTTCTGGCTGATGTGATCAAGGCTTGCTTGATTTCTTTGAGGTGCATCCTTATGTAACCAATTGTTGATATCTGGAGTGAGCTCCTCATGAAGAGGGATTTTCGAGGATACAAAGGTTGTTGGGCCTAACTGTTTGTATCAAGAAGGTGGAATATTTTTGGCTTTATGATATGTTGATCGTCCATGGGCATGTGGATCAAGCGGGAGTTCCCTAATAGCAAATGCATCTGACAGACTATACTCTCCACAACCTTTGTTATTGATCTTCATGGTAGACAGGGTGGAGGCGAGGATGGTTTTTGGGTCATTACAAGTGTGGGATGAGCTGGTGATGGATGTGTCGATATCAATTCCAAGGAAATGGTTTGTATATGAAGCTTCAACCACATTGCAGTAAGAAAAGGGTTCTGGATCGGCATGGATGGTTACCTCAGTGTCCAGATGCAAAAATTTGATGCACTAATGGTAAGTGGATGGAACGGCTTTCATGGCATGAACCCATGGGTGATCGAGGGGGATGTTAAATGGTAGGTTTAGATCAATAACATGGCAGAGTGTTTCTTGGATGACTGACCCAACCTTGATTGGCAACAAAATAGTTCCTTCTGTGGTTCTTTCTAAGTTGTCATAAGCTTTGCTGGTGATAACCTCACAGATGATATCTACCTTAGTATACCTAGCTTGTTTTATGAATTTTAGGGTGAAAATATTCAAGGCTGATCCATTATCTATCATTACTCTTTTCATGGAAAAATTGGATACCATGATGGCTATGCGAAGTAGAAGGGTGTGATCTGGCTTGACCACGGGTATGTCAGTGGGTTTGAATGATAGGGCACATGTGGAGGATAGGTGTCCAACAAGATTACGAAAATTAGTAGCATTGATATTTAAAGGGTAGCGAGATTCTATAAGAGCATTGTCAAAGATGTTCTTGTACACAGGACTGGTGTGAAGAAGGTCTAAAATGGAGATTTGGGCTGGCATGTTCCCAAGGTGTTCCAAGATATTGTACTGGCTTTTTGATGGAGCTGATGGTGCTGGTGAAACTGGTGGGCCTGCGATGTTAAATTGCACTCTTCGAGTGGTGACTACACATGAATCGTTTGGTCCTTGGATATTGATAACATTGACAGAAGGCTCTTTCTCAGATATGAAACCTATGAGGCTACCATAGTCTATATAGGATGAAGTGTGGTCATTGTTCTTCCCATGCTGTTGCTTTGGCTGGCAGTTGTTGGTGTTGTTGTTTTTGTTTTAGATAGGTGCTTTTCCAGGATTTTGATTGTTGTAAGGAGGAAAAGTATTTTGATAGATCTGTAAGCCTACATTGGGAGAGGTTTGGGCACCAACGATGATTTCTTTCCAATCAATGAAGTCCTCCACATAATCTTTCAGTTTCATGCATCTGAGGGTAGTGTGACCTTTTACCCTATGAAATTTGCAGTACTCATTGTCTTTGTACCATGCAACTTTGGATTGGCTTGGGTCAATTTGCTGGGTAGGAGGTAATTTGATGAGTTTTTCCTTGACTAATTTCTCAAAATTGACATCCAAAGGTTCACCAAGGGCTGTATAACTTCTAGGTGTAGGTTGGAATTTGGGATTTTGTCCTGCAGCTACATTGATGGCATTAGTTTGATTGCTAGACCCTTGAAAGTTGGGTCTTGGATTGTGGTTTTGATAGCTTTGGTTATTTTGCTGTTGGTAGTTCATAGCTTGCTGATTGTTTAGTTGATATGGTGGGTTGGACTAGTTTTGAGAAGGACCAAAAACATTCACATGTTTGGTGTTAGTGACACCATCTGTTGCAACATGCTTATTTTTTTTCCAATACCTAGACTTGTCATTGGAATGTGATTGATTTTGGTTGGCTTCCTTGTAAATCTTGACCACACCATCTTTAATGAGTCCTTGCTCAAGGATAATTCCTTTCTCTTTGATATCCTTGTAGGTCTGCAAACAGTTCATGGTCATGTGGTGAGCCAAGCTAGGATGGGCATTATCAATAAACATTTTCACCAAATGGGGCTCTGGCAAGGTGCAAGATATGCAGGTGGTAAGGGTTTGCCATCTTTGCAGATATTCAAGAAGGCTTTCTCCACCTTTTTGCTTGGTGTGGACTAGATCAACTACTGATAGCTCTGTTTCAACAAGATGGGCATATTGGGCTACAAATGACTCAGATAATTCAGCAAAGTTTTTAATTGTGCCATATGGTATTCTATAAAACCATTCAAGAGCTGGTCCGGCCAAGCTTTTGGGAAAGAGATGCAAGAGGAAGACGTCATCGTATGCCACTTCTTGGCAGCGCATGTAAAATTCTTTGACATGTGTGATAGGGTCTCATTTTCCTCTGAATTTGTCAAACTTGGTTGTCTCAAAATGCTTGAAAAATGGTGTCATGGTAATGGCTGTGTCAAATGGGTAAGGAAACACATTCTCAAACTTGAAAGTTTTTGGATCATTTCCCTCTTGGATGTTCTTCAAAGCTATCTTCATGGCTTCCCATTTTGAATTAATGGGTAATGGCTGTGATGCCCCCAATGTAGGAGTGCCCTGAGGTAGGTATGTGCTAGATGGGGCAATGGAATATAGATGGCTTTGAGGTGTGGGCTGGTAGGGATTGTACATGGTTTGGGAAACTGAATGGTGGATGATGAGTTTTTGAAGTGGAGGTGGCACATATTGTTTCATGTGTTGCGAGGCTTGCTGCTTATATTGGATTTGAGGTTGGGATTGAGGAACATAAGTTGGTTGTGGGATAAATGGATTGCTTTGTGGAGGTAAAGTATAAGATGGTTGTGAAGCTTAGGGAGCTTGTGGAACTGGTCTTTGGATTTGAGGAGTTTGACCAATATATGTGGGTTGTGCCCCCATTTGGGAAGGTATTTGCATGGCAAAGGAGGCCAAGTAATTGGTGGTTGGTGTTGGTGGATTTCCTCCTAGAAGTGGCATAAAAAAATAGTTGGTAATAGGAGGTAATGGATTAGTTGGTGGTGGAGGTGGTGGGAATTGAAATCTTGGAAATGGAATTGATGGGGTTTGATAGCTTGGTGGCTGGATTTGAAAGCTTGGTAGAGTGGTGGTAGGAGCATGGGTCACTTGAGAGCTCGGCAAAACATTGGTAGTAGCTTGTGGGGTTTGATAGCTTTGTGGAGTGAGGGCAATAGCTTGTGGATTTGTGGCTGATGGCAATGAGCTCCAAGGGCCTAGTGGAAATGATGGAATTGTGCTCTAAGATGAGGTAAAAAAGCTAGGGGTGATGAAAGCTTGATTACTTGGCCCCATGGGTGGCATCCCGGTTGTATATTGCTAAGGTTGGCTAAAGATGCTAGCATTGATTTGAGAGATGGGTGGATTTGGAAGGCTAGGTTGGAGAGCAGCAATAGTAATAGTGAAGGGAGTGAATGGTGAGGTGTTTTGGGTAAAGGGGGTTTGGGATGGAGTGGTATGGACCAATGGTGGAGTGGTGGTGGCTGGGGTGGAGGCTGGTATGTTTGGGTCTATTGGATCATATGGGGTGGGTTGAGGCTCTTCTTCTGGCACATATTGAGGATAATTTGAATCATAAGAGCCTATGTGTGGTGGGAGTTGGTCAAATAAGGGGTGAGATGGATCTAGGGAGGTCTTCCAAAGTCTAAGGCTCCAATGTTGTCCCTTCGAAATTTAGCCATGATTGTTTCCTTATTTTTGTCTATAATAACATTCACCAATACTACATTTCCTAGTTGGTTCATGAAAGCTTCAATATTAGTAGGTGATGGTATGGTGTTCTCTGGGCTGAAGGATGGTTGACTGCTCAAGGGGAGCGATGCTATTTGATCCAAATTATAGGGCTCCATTGTTTCCTTCTTCTTGGCTAAACGAGTGATAGGTGGCATGAAAATGTAGAATGTTTCCTAGGGATGGGATGCAACAACGCTGATGGATGCAAAAGGGAAAGGCTTTTCTATGCAAATAATTTTCTAGGTTGAGGCAAAGCTATATGAAAAAACCTAAGGAGGATTGAGTTGGGGATTCTAACTTCAAAGATATGTTTCCAAAGAATGAAAGGTCTGCTTTCCCATGTGCAAGCTTGGTGGTGATTGTGTCAACTTAAGGATAGACTGATGATCCTTTAGGAAGAACACAAGATTGACCACTTTTGGATCCCAACCTTTAGCTCAAGGTGATGAGAGATAACAAGTGACAAAGCTAGATTACCCTAGACGAAGCTCTGTCAAAGGGATAACCTTGGTGTGTCTAGTGGATTTGAAAGATGTTAGGAATGGACAACTTTTGGCAAAGTGACAACAATTTTGAAGGCTTGGATGTGAAGTTTTGGATTGTTGGCTAGATGGTTTGGTTTTGAATGAGATGGATGAGCTAAAATACTTAAGGGGGAGACTAGAGATGGCTGGCTTTCTTACAAAGATGACTCTAAAGTGAAGCTCATGCAAGAAGATGTGGAGAAACAAGGGGGTCTAATCATAGAAGTCATGCCTAGTTGGTAAGGCATAAGAATTGTTAACTCCTGGATGTTGGTAAAGTTGGATGGTGTGATCTAACCAGGCATCTTGAAGGGCTTCGTTAGCAGCTTTGTCCTCTGATTTGTGGAGTTTGGCAATTCGAGGGCTTGGTGCTAGTTCGTTTCTCTTGCCTGAAAGTTCTTGGTATGCTTGAGATGGTTTGACTTTGACTTTGTGAAACTTTTGTTTGGGTTTGGGTTATTCTGACATCAATTCTTGAATCTGCTTAGTTTTGAGAGATTTTGGTTGTTTTGCTTCAACTCGGTCAACTTCTGAAATAGGCAGTGACTACGGTAAGTGTGTATATGAGCAATGTTAGTATGCTAATAGAAACCAAATTTAAATAAAGCCTCTACAAATTAAACAAAATTCATAAACTTCAAGATAGACTAAGCTGAGCTCTCAATTAAGAATATGAGCCATTAATGGTCTCTCTCAATAAGAAGCTCTCTTGTTGAGTGTCTTTGTCTAAATAGATAGGACGTATGCTCAAGCTTATGCTTCAAAAAGGGCTTCAAATGGAGTTGGAATTTGGGTGTGAGTGTATGCTTTTGATGTAAAATGGCTTCTTAAAATTGCATTATGACTTTACTTCATGGATTGTGTTATTTTGCAAAGTGGAAGGATCCAATTTATAGGCAAGAGGCTTGAGGGCTAAGATGCAAGGATGGGAAAAAGCTCATGGAGGGCTTAGATTGCATGAGAAGAGAGCACATGGATTGTGCTTCCTTAAAGCCAATCAGGGAGTGACACATGTCACAGGGTGAGAGGATGGAGGAAAGGGGAAGGATGAGTCAACAAAAGAGGCTCAAGGGATAAAATCTAGACCCTCATAATGGCTTGTAAGAGCAATAAAAGGGCTTGGAAGAGTCATTTATGGCCTAGTGGGCTTCATAAAGTTTTATGGTTGAGATATTTTGAGGGAGATGAGAGAAATTTTGACTTGGGCTTGATTAAGAAGGTTTTAAGCTTGCTTAGGCTTGTGCAAATGATTAGAGGATGGATTAGGATAGTTTAGGATTAGCTTAGGGATAGGCAAGTGGATGGCATTTAATGAGGGTGGGTGAAGGAGGAGATATTTGTTAACTTTGGCTTGGGTTAGTAAGTCTTAACCCATTTTTTGGGAATGTGACAAGGTTAGGAGGGGATTAGGATTAGGTTTAAAGACATCTTCTAGAAGAGTCTAGACTTTGGATGAGGATAAAGACTTTCTAGAATAGTCTAGAATTTCCTAGGATGAGGATGAAGACTTTCTAGAAGAGTCTAGAACTTCTTAGGATGAGGATAAATTAGATTTTTAGGAAATAAATAAAGTTTTATTTATTTCAAGGGTTTGGGTTGAGGAGATATTTATTAAAACTTTTTTAATAAACACGAGGATTAATATTTAATCTTAATTAAATATTTTGAGTTGAGATTAGGGGTAGGAAATGATGGGATTAGCCTTTAATCAAAATTAAAGAAGGATTAGAAGATTTTGGAAGAGGTTAGTGGTCTTAAGGAAAATGGCCAAGTTTTGGGCAAAAAATAATTTTTTTATTTATTTTGGGTTTTTTGGTTAATTTATTAATTAAATAATTAATAAATAAGGAAATAATGTTTAAATAAGATTTAAACATTTTTGGGAGGGATTCCTTAATTAAATATTTTTAATTAAGATAAAGGGATTTAATGGCATAAAAATAAATAAATTAATTAATAAATGATGATGTCATCAAGAATTTTTTAGAAAATAAAAATACTTTATTTTCTAAAGGTTTTTTAGGTGTCTACATTTTGCCCCTCTTTGATGTGATGCCGCAAGTGGCATGACATCAAAGATAAGAAAATAAGATGCCCAAGGCTAGAGCAGAAGAGGAGAGAATGGACTGTGAGATGCCCCCTCAAGAAGTGGTGGGGAGAGAAAGCGAGGCTCGATGGCTTCTTGAAAAGTACAAGAATCTTGGATGAGCAAGGAAACTCAGATTGGCAAAGAGAAGGGGCTGAATTAGCTCAAACTCTCTCTATGGGAGAATGATAAAGGAGAATCAAATGCACAAGAGGAAGTAAGATTAAGACTTTAGGGAAGGTGGAGGATGAAGGAGCAGAGTGCTATAAAAAGGAATCCAGGATGGGGAGATGGATGAGGGGATTAAAAAGCTGATGCAACAGGATTTCAAAGAGTCATATTGGTGGAAGATGGGTTTCAGAGATCCCTAGGACTAGGATTGTGGATCTCGAAAGATGAGGCTTGGTGGATTGATTTGGATTGGTGGATCCCTAAGACTAGGATTGTGGATCCCTAAAGCTAAAGGTGAGGAGTGATTCAAAGAGATATTGATGCATAAGCTAGGATAGGAGAGACGAATGCTGGATATGGATGGGGGATAATGGAGATGAAGGAAAACCATTGAAGCTTTTTGAGTGGGGGGATACTTCAAAGAGAAGTACCACGATGTAGTTGAGCACTAGATTTTCTATAGGACTGTTAGTTAATTGCCAAGGTTACCAAGAACATCAAGCCCTTTTCACCAACTGTCCAGAGGACTGACAGACTGACTCAAAACAAACATGCAAGGATTGCCCCAGCATCACACATGAATCTCGAAAGAATTAGAGTGGAACCAACACTAGGTAACCCACAAGCAGAAAAGAAAAACAAACAAAAGACTTGATCAAGACCTTATGCCCAAATTGCCCCATTCGTAGTATACCATGATATGAAAGATCGTGGTAACTTTGAGGAGGGAACAAAAAGATTTTTTGGAAAAGATACTTCAAGACCCAAAAGGGAAGATTCCAAATCAAAAGAAAGTGAAAATCAAAAAGAGAACCGTTTGCCAATGAGATGGGTAGGATGAGGTACTAACAGACCAAGATCAGACATGAGGAAAGCTATATCCTTCAAGGATCTATCGGAGAGCACCTAAGTCGATGGATCTAGGTGAGTGATGTGTCTGGCAAGCTGAACTAAGAAGGATAACACTTTGGTGACAGGAGATCTAGCTAAAGGATGCATTGGAATAGCTAACCAAGATGTGCGATGTGTGCAAGATGCTGATCAAGGAGGAACTGACACAAAAGCTAGATAGATACAATGGTACTAAGCTAAAGAGGATGTACAAGCTGACGGACCAAGATATTTACAAGTTGAAACTGACCAGATAGTTACAAGCATGCAAAAGATCAGGATGATAGGATAGCGGGATGGTTTGATGTTGTGCAAGATGTGAAAGCTAAGGGTGGGGTGATAGTGAAAGATATGGATTTGGCAGGATGCATCCAATGATGATGAGAGATTTTGTTACCAAGGATAGCTAGAGGAGCAGGATGAGATGGCTGGATAGGATGGTAGATAGCTAGGATTATGATGGATATAAAGAGATGACATTGGGTTTGCATGAGGATAGCCTAGAGCTAGATACCAATGACAAGGGAGGATGGACAAGACAAGATCTCCAAGGAATATAGTGCCCCTAGTCAGAAGAATACATGTGGAAGGAGGTCTTATGATGGATGTGATAGGATTCAAGCTAGGATGGAAAAGCAGAAGGCACTAGGGAGATGGAGGTGATAGCTAGGATGGTTGGCTGAAGCTGCAGGAGATAAGTGGATGGTGTGAGATGGAAGATGGAGGGTTGAGGATAGGTGGATAGATTGGAAGATGGAGTTGGATGTCAAGAGATGACCAAAAGCATGAGGGTGATAGGCTAAGATGGGGATGGCAGGATTACGCATGATGCTTGTTTGCCAAGTTTTCATCATGGTACTTGTCCAAGGTGCTTGAATTGCCAAATTTTCACCAGTGGACGCTTTATTTTTCTTTATTATTTTTTGACTTTTTGACTTTCGACTTAGTTGGAATGATTTTGGCTTTCTTCAGCTATTTTTGGCTCATAGATGTTGGTAGGATGGATGAAAAAGGATTGGATTGAACAAGTGGAATGGTGGGTGGGAGTTTGACAGATAATGGATGCAAAGACATAAGGCTTGTGGGTAAATGGATGAGGAAAATGGAAAGATCATCATTGGCACACACCTTGAGAGGTGATAAAGTAGTGGGAAAGATGGTTTTGAGCGAGGTTGAGGAGAAAATGGAGGAAGAGAAAGATAAGGACTAAAAGTAGAGTTGGAAGATGGAGGATGGGAAATTTAGGATAAGAAGCATATGGACTAAAAGTGGATTGGGGGGATGAAGGATGCTTATATGGGGATTTGGATGAAGGATGGATGGATGAGGCTTTTTGAGTAGCATGAATGGATGCCAATTGAGATTTTTCTTTGAGATGCATTTCTTTTATGAGCATCTTGGGTATCCACATGATTTTTGACTTTTTTAGCTTGGGCTTTTGTGGCCTCTTGACTTTTTCTTTGATTGGGATTAAATGTTTCTTGTTTTGAACATGTATTTTAGAAGGGACATGTTGAGACTTGAATTTTTGTGGATTTTTGGATTTATGCTTTTGTATTTTGGCATCCAATATGCTTCTATTAGCCATGAGATGGGAACAAGAGCATGGAGGAGATGGAGGGGTAATTGATGGAGTGATAGGGTTTAAAGGTTGGAAGAGATTCAAGGGTGAGTGCCTTTGATGATCTAGCTGGTGGATTTGAGGTGATGGAAGGATAGATTGGAACATAGGATATGGATGGATATAATTGCCCAAAATGGATGGAGGGAAGGAAGGATATGGGCCCAAAATAGACAGAAACAGGGAAGGTGTAGGTACCAAAATAGATGGAGGGGATAAAGGATTCATATTAGGTATGTAAGGACCCAAAATGGATGGAAAGGGTGTGGGATTTAGATAAGGGATATATGGACCGAAAATGGAGGGTTGGAGATAAGGAGTAGGATGAGGGCCCAAAATAGATGTGGAATAAGATGGATGGGAACTTTGTGGTGGAGATGGAAGGACTTGGGACCATGCAAGAATAGCGGGGATACCAACATCTAGAAATACATTTTCATTTCTTTTTTCAATATGATGTTCATTATTTGGAACACAAGATGTGAGTCCATTACTAGCTGAAGGAGTTGGAGCTTCGAATATGATAATTAGTTCTTTTTCGATGGATCTATCATCATGGATTATGGGACATGTATGATCATGAAGCAGAGGAGATGGGAGGATAGGATCTTGAGTTATTTGGGCTGAGGGAAAGGGATCTTGAGATGGAGTAAGTAAGATGGTAGGATTTAGATATGGAGGGGATGGTAAATCATGTAGGGGAATAAGTGGGATGGTGAGATCTGCTGTTCTATCGGAGGATATTTCAACATGCTTTTGGACAAGATCTTGACAAGAATGGATGGGAGTGGATGCATGAGATTCATTATATGGGATTTGGATAATGCTTGGAGGAGGAGATGTGGATGGGATTTGGAGCGATTCGATGGGTGGTGGGAATTTGATGCTTGCGGGAAGTGGAAGGATTTTAAGCAATTTGATGGATGGTATGGGGATGATAGCTATGGGAGATGGGGGTGATATTATAGATGGGGAAGCTTCATAATTGACTACTTCACATGGTTGGATTAGATGACATGGCTTATCGACTATTGGAGGTGGCTTTTCTTGTATTTCCTCTAGGAGATTCCTTGGAGACTCATGTGTCGAAGGTGGAGGTGGTGGATTGATAGGAATAGCTGGTGTGATGAGGATGGGAGATTGGAAGCTTGGTTGATTGGATGATGGAGGAGAAGCTGGGATATTAGATGGCATGACTAGATAGTTTGGAATAACTCTTGGATTTTGGGGGATGGTTGGTGGAAGGCCTTTAAGGCTCTCAAGATACCCGTCATAGTCAACAAGATTTTTATCATCATTGGAATAGGAGGTGGTGGGAGCAAGGACAATATGACCAAACGCATCATGATAGGTTTGAGATTTCATGTTTTGATGATGAGTCGGATGGGGATGGGGTCTTGCATATGGATGAACACGAAAGCTCATGGTTGGATTTGGATTAAGCGCAGATTTTGGATTGGCTGATGAAGGATTTCCTAGGGAGAGTCAAAGCTGTATGACAGACCTAAGGAGGATTGGCTAGAGATTTTTGGTTTTCCTGTGTATGGAAGACTTCAAGGGCATGCTATAAAAAAGTGAGAGTTTTGCTTTCCTATGCACTGGATTGGTGGAGATTGTGTCAACTTAAGGATAGACTAATGATCCTATGGGCATGACACGAGATTGACCACTTGTGGATCCCAACCTTTAGCTCAAGGTGATGAGGGATAACAAGTGAAAAAGCTAGATTACCCTAGACAAAGCTCTGTCAAAGGGATAACCTTGGTGAGGCTGGTGGATTGGTCAGATTGATTGGATAGAAAATTCTTGTAGAATGACAACAACTCTCTAAAGGCTTGAGTGTGATTTTGGATTGGGTTGCTAGCTGGTTGGGGGGGATGATTTGGAGAGACTTTGGATTTGGGATTTTTCTAAAGCAAAGAACTAGATAGATTCGGTTGCAGCGGGGGAGCTTGGATGGTTTTTTGATGAGGCAGTGACTACGCTAAGTATGCCTTGAGCTGGGAGATTTCTGCTTAATTGGGATTTTGACCAAAGTTGTCAAACATTCATTCAAAAGCTATGAACAAACAAGCAGACAAAATTTTGGAGCAAGCATGTCAAACACACCAACATCCTAGGAAGCTTTCTACAAGGATGAAATTTGTTATAGCTAGGGAGTCGTCAATATACCCAAGGTACATGAGGCCCAAATTTGTAGATGAAACCAAAAAGATGTCACACAATTGAGAGGAGCGGTAAGCCACTTCTCCTCTTTTACTTCTCAAGGGTATAAAGTTCCTTGAGGCTTTGCTCGAGTGACAAAATCTTGATTCCAAGAGAGGTGTCTTTGGATTCACCTCCCAATTTTTATACTCCATCGAAACGCTGGAGTTGAGGTCGTCCCAAGGGGTGATGAAATCCCCAAGTAGGCCTCCTAAAAAGTGTAAAACAAGACCACATACATGATCTTGGGCTTTAAAAGACACACGTTTATTCCAATTGATGATTTAGATTTTGTAAGCTATGATTGAAGACACTTGTGATTATGGCATACAATGTTCATTCCAATTTGACAGCATCGTTAACATAATGAAAGTCAAGAGATCGTCAACATAATAAATGCGAGCGCCATTGAAAATGCGTCCAAACCATGCAATGTTCATTGATTGTTAGGCATTCAAGATTGAGTGTGAGTTTTTTTTAAGCCCAAAACAAATATGTGTGAAACTTGATTGCCGAGCGCGTGCTCGGAGGCCCTCCACGTCAAGATTTGTCCAATTTTTCTGCCCAAATGAAGTGTGAGTGAGATTAATGCACATTCAAGGAATTTTCTAACTTAGAAAAACCACTAAAGACCCAAGTGAGTGGAGTTTGATCTTTGTGGAGTACTTAACACCCTCTTAGGTAAACCCATCCCTGTAGATGGTGCTAAGATTGCAACCAATGGTTAAATTGATGGGTGATTAAAGAGGGTGAGTCCAACTACAAACTTACTCAAAGCGTCTTTATTAGTTTTTATAACTTAGAAGATTTCAAAAATGTGGATTATTTTTATGCCCCAAAAGATGATTATTTGATCTATGACATTCAATATTGGATTTTTTGTTTTAATCATGCATTCATAAAAAAAAAAAATACTTGATTTTAATCCATGACACTCAAGAGTGATTTTAGCAACATGCATTCAAAGACAAGTGATTAGACATTCAAGTTTTTTCCTTTGAGCATTCAAGATTCAGATTTTGTGTGTTGTTTTAAGAACTTTGAAGTGCTTTGTTTTAACCTTAGATCATTCAAGATTGTTTTGGACTCAAAAGTGAAAATGACTCTTTGGACTTTGGTTTTCATTCAAGATTTTGTGTTCTAGTTTGCATATTTTAAGCCCAAAAATGATATTCCTAGATTGTTTTGATGCATGAAAAACCTAAGAAACATTCAAGATTTTGCAACAAGACATTTGTTTGGAACAAATAACAAAGCTTTTAGGACAATTTTTGGAAACCATTTAGGACTCTTAGTTTTCATGAGATTTTTAAAAGAACTTTAAAATATTTGCAAATGAGGTTCATTTTATCCTTGATTGATGCTTTGAGTTTGATTTAGATTTTAGTGTGCACTTAGTGTTGATTTTGAACCTTTTGAAATGGAAGCTTGAAGTTCTTTTTAAATTCCCAAAAATGAAGTGTTCCTAACTTTGAATGAATGCATCTAAAACCTTGATGTTGCAAGGATGCAAATGATTGGATTGGTTTAGTTTCACTTGTTAATTTTTATTTTATTTTTGCAAATTTTTAATTTTTTAATGGATTTAAGTATGATTTGGGGGTTCATTTTAAGCACTAAAAAGAAGTGTGTATGATTTTGCTTCCTTAAAAAAAAATGGCCAAGATCTCCCACACGAAGAAGAAGAAGAAGTAGATGGAATAGGAAGAATATAGACAAGAAGAGGAAGAAGAATTCCAAGTTCTTTGTCCACCTATAAGCTTGAAAAATCTGCGAACATTATGAGATAGATTATGAGTTCCTTTATCTTTTTCATGCTCATGTGGACCTACAAAACCAATTTATACAATCCTACCAATCACAAAATCAAGAAAAATTAGCCAAAATTAGCAAATGACATACAAAACTTGACTTAAAAAGATAATGAAGATGACCCATGCGAGGTCCCACCAGGCGTGCCAAAATGTATATGAGCAATGTTAGTATGCTAATAGAAACAAAATTTAAATAAAGCTTCTACAAACTAAACAAAATTCATAAAATTTAAGATAGAATAAGATGAGCTCTTAATTAAGAATATGAGCCATTAATGGTCTCTCTCAATAAGAACCTCTCTGGTTGAGTGGCTTTGTCTAAATAGATAGGATGTATGCTCAACCTTATGCTTCAAAAAGGGCTTCAAATGGACTTGGAATTTGTGTGTGAGTGTATGGTTTTGATGTAAAATGGCTTCTTAAAATGGCATTATGACTTTACTTCATGGATTGTGTTATTTTGCAAAGGGGAAGGATCCAATTTATAGGCAAGAGGCTTCAGGGATTGAGGGCTAAGATGCAAGGATGAGAAAAAGCTCATGGAGGGCTCAGATTGCATGAGAAGAGAGCACATGGATTGTGCTTCTTTACAACCAATCAGGGAGTGACACATGTCACAGGGTGAGAGGATGGAGGAAAGGGGGAGGATGAGTCAACAAAAGAGGCTCAAGGGATAAAATTTTCATTAAGACCCTCATAATGGCTTGTAAGAGCAATAAAAGGGCTTGGAAGAGCCATTTATGGCCTAGTGGGCTTCATAAAGTTTTATGGTTGAGATATTTTGAGGGAGATGAGAGCAATTTTGACTTGGGCTTGATTAGGAAGGTTTTAAGCGTGTTTAGGCTTGTGCAAATGATTAGAGGATGGATTAAGATGGTTTAGGATTAGGTTAGGGATAGACAAGTGGATGGCATTTAATGAGGGTAGGTGAAGGAGGAGATATTTGTTAACTTTGGCTTGGGTTAGTAAGTCTTAACCCATTTTTAGGGAATGTGACAAGGTTAGGAGGGGATTAGGATTAGGTTTAAAGACATCTTCTAGAAGAGTCTAGACTTTGGATGAGGATAAAGACTTTCTAGAATAGTCTAGAATTTCCTAGGATGAGGATGAAGACTTTCTAGAAGAGTCTAGAACTTCTTAGGATGAGGATAAATTAGATTTTTAGGAAATAAATAAAGTTTTTATTTATTTCAAGGGTTTGGGTTGAGGAGATATTTATTAAAACTTTTTTAATAAACATGAGTATTAATATTTAATCTTAATTAAATATTTTGAGTTGGGATTAGGGGTAGGAAATGATGGGATTAGCCTTTAATCAAAATTAAAGAAGGATTAGAAGATTTTGGAAGAGGTTAGTGGTCTTAAGGAAATTGGTCAAGTTTTGAGCAAAAAATAATTTTTTTATTTATTTTGGGTTTTTTGGTTAATTTATTAATTAAATAATTAATAAATAAGGAAATAATGTTTAAATAAGATTTAAACATTTTTGGGAGGGATTCTTTAATTAAATATTTTTAATTAAGATAAAGGGATTTAATGGCATAAAAATAAATAAATAAATTAAATAATTAATTAATTAATAAATGATGATGTCATCAAGAATTTTTAGAAAATAAAAATATTTTATTTTCTAAAGGTTTTTTAGGTGTCTACAAGTGTGCCCTAAGCTAGCATTGACCAAGTTTGGAAAACATTCATTCAACAAATAAAAAAAATCAAGCAATAGATAGCAACAACCAGATAGACGTTTTTGATTCTCAGAATGTGATATTTGCACCAAGGAGTGTGTATGTTTTACAAATGTTTTGATCAGTCACTTCAAACACATTAACATCATAGATGGTTGTCTACAAGGCTGACAGTTGGTTTAGCTAAGGAGTCCTCGATATACGCAAGGTACATGAAGCCCAAATCTGTAGATGAAACCAAAAAGATGTCACACAGCCAAGAGGAGCGGTAACCCACTTCTCCTCTTTCACTTCTCAAGGGTATAAAGTTCCTTGAGGCTTAGCCTGAGTGACAAAATCTTGATTCCAAGAGAGGTGTCTTTGGATTCACCTCCTAATTTTTATACTCTGCCAAAATGCTGGAGTTGTGGTCATCCCAAGGGGTGATGAAATCCCCAAGCAGGCCTCCTAAAAAGAGAAACAAGGTTTTGGATCCTAATCTTATGTGCACCCAATATGGCCTCGAAAGACAACAAGGGGAGAGAAGACTTGGATGACCTTGGGCTAAAAAATATGCTTGTTCCTTTTCCAACTGACTCTTATGTGTGTTGATCTAGATTTTGCAAGTACTCATGTTTAAGAGACAATGTTCAATTCTAACTTTGAAATGCGCCAACAAAGCAAAATTGATTGAAGAATGTGAATAAGAAGAAGAGTTAGGATCAACAAGAAAGTAAACTCGCGTGCTCGGAGGCCCGCCACATCAAGTATCAATTAATTTTCTTTAAGGCATTCAAGAGTTGGTGTGATTTTGTTTTAAGCCCAAAAAGAAAGATGTGTAAAACTCATTTTCATGCACGCACTTGGAGGCCCTCCATGTCAAGATTTGTCCAATTTTAATGCCCAAATGAAGTGTTAGCGAGCCTATGTGCGTTAAAGAAACTTTCTAAGTTACAAAAACTAATAAAAACACAAGTAAGTAAAGTTTGATCTTTGTGGAGCACTTAACACCCTCTTAGGTGGACCCATCCCCATAGATGGTGCTGAGATTGCAACCAATTGTTAAATTGATGGGTGATTAAAGAGGGTGAGTCCAATTACAAACTCACTTAAAGTGTCTTTATTTGGTTTTTATAATTTAAGAAGTTTCTAGAATGTAGATTTTTTTTATGCCCAAAAATTAAAGTGTGAGATATTGCAATGGTTAGTTGATCTTTTGCATTCAAGATTGAGTTTGTTTATTTTAGTCATGCATTCCAAGGGAAATTTTGATTTTTATCCATGGCATTCAAGAGTGTGTTTTGAACAACATACATTCAAAGAAAAATGTGTTTAACCATTCAAGTTCATTCCATGAAAAACCTAAAAAACATGATTGAGTTTGTTGCTCCAACCTGCAATGAGACAAAAAAGAAAATTGATTAGTCACCCAAAATTTTCCAAAATGAAAGCTTAACTATGGAAAAAAAATTTAAAAATTTTTTTGTTCTTTTTCCTAGGCATAAAAATTCTTAAAAAAACCTCTACTCTATGGAACCACCAAAAGTTAAAATTTGATTTGTAGTCTTTTTTTTTTTTCTAAACTACAAAGTGCAAAAATAAAGATGTTAAAATAGAAATACAACAAAGACAGGTGGAGACAACAATTCATCAGGCATAGATGCCAAACCATGAAGACACTGATCTGTCGAGACGCTGATCTACGAAGACGACAAAGAAAGAGGTGGAGATGCTAAACTGCGAAGATGAAAGTTTAGGTTGGTAGTGCAAAATATAGGAAACTGGGCAGAGACGTTGAACTATAGAGATGCTGATCTATGGAGATGACAGTTTAGGTTGGAAACGCTGGAGACAACAGTTTAGGTTGGCAGAGGTAGAGACGATAGTTTAGGTTGTGGAGATGACAAAGTAGCTGGCGGAGACGCTGATCTATGGAGACGATAATCAAGGATGTAGAGACGATAGTCTAGAGGTGGCGCGAACAGCAGAAGACTAGGCGGAGATGCCAAACTGCGGAGATGACAATTTGGTTGTGGAGATGACAGAGTAGCTGGTGGAGATGATAGTTTGCAGGCGCAGACACCAATCTACGGAGATGACACTACACCAAAAAAATTGAAATGCACGGATTTTTCTAGAATTTTCTAATTTTTTGGTTATTTTCAGATTTTAGAGGGTATGTCTTCTTCCCAAGTGCATTCTTCAACCTGCAAAAATAAGTGAAACACCCTACAACTCACTCAAACAATAAGAAACATTAGATTATTAAAAAAAAAAAACATATAGATAGAAATAGATGATTAAATGACCCATAGTGGGGTCCCATCAGGCGTGCCAAAATGTATAAGAGAAATATGTTAGCAAGAAATACTAATCTATTAAGAGAACAAAGCATTAACTAGCATAAAAATCATAACATATATGAGAGACAAAGTGAAACCCTCAAATTAGAATATAAGCAATAGAATGGCTCTCCCAATGAGGATGGTCGCTTGATTTAGGGATGAGTCTATTTGCTTAGATTTGGTATGTATGCTCTAGGTTTTCAAAACTAGTTTCAATGGAGATGGATGAGTAAATGGCAAGTTGGTAGCTTTGTGAGCTCTCAATTTGGCATTATAAGGGTACAATTTGGCATTATAAGGGTATGTTGATGGCTTTTGAGAAAACTAGCATTATAACTTTGGCTTAAAGGTTGTGATGAAATGGCTTGGGAGGTGATTCAATTTATAGGCTAAGGGCTTGAGGGATGGAGGGTTAAGATGCAAGGAGAGATGAAAGCTTAAGGAGGGCTAGGATGCACTCAAAGGGGAGCACATGGATTGTGCTTGTTTAGTACCAACTAGGGAGCAACACATGTCACAAGGTGAGTGGATGGAGGCAAGGGGATGGATGAGTCAACAAAGGAGGCTCAAGGGATAATATCTTCATAAAGACCCTTCATAATGGCTTGTAAGAGCAATGAATGGGCTTGTAAGAGTCTTTATGGCCTTTGTAAGAGCATTCATGGCTTAGTGGTTGGGATATTTTGGTGGGAGTTGAGATTGTTGACTTTGCTTGGCTTAGGAAAGTCTTAAGCTTGCTTAGGGAATGTGACAAGGTTAGGGGGGATTAGAGGTGACTTAGGATTAGACTAAACTTGTTAGAGGTATGCAAGTGGATGGCATTCAATGAGGGTGGGTGAGTTAGTGGCTAAGCTTGGTTAGTATGGGTGGATGTGGTGGATTAGGCTATAAAGGGGGTTTAGGATAGTTTAGAGGTTATTAGATTTAAGGGCTTTATTTATCAAATAGATTTATTTAATAAATGAAGGTTTTTGGAATTTACATAGAAGAATAGGATTAATTGATAAGTAATAGGTTATTTGATTTATCAATTAGGACTATAGATGATTAATTAAATTAATCAGGTAGGGGATGGCAAAGGATTAATTAAATAAGAATTTAATTAATGATGCATTTAAAGATAGCTAAATAGGATTACTAAAGCGGTGTAATGAAATTTATGTGTCTACAAATTGAACATAGTTTCTAAAATAATAGTTCTTCTTTGATTGAAAAATAATTTAATTTTTCAAAATTTAAGAATTTTAATGCAAAAGTACAAAAAATTATAGACAAAGAAGAAGTAGGTGTATGTGTAACAACCTTAATTGCAATCAAATGATAATAATTTTTTTAAAGATTATATATATAAGAAGTAAACTCCTACCCAGATGTGATGCTTTTTTTTTTGTAATTTTATTCCAAGTAAATAATTAATTTTTAATTTTATAACATAACATTGTTTGAAATAAAAAAATATCTCGTGTCTGACCACCTTAACTCATTCATAATAATATAGAATTAAGATTTATTTTTGTTTTCCTCATAGTATGAAAATCATAGAATGTGACATGTCTTTTAGATTTTGAAAAGGTTATACCATTTGAAAGTTATACCTTTTTTTCCAATTAGTATGTGAATCATCACCTTATAGGTAACTCCATTAGAAAATAAGTAATAATTACTTATTGAACTCATAATTTGACAACAATTATATTAATGGAAAGCTAATAATGTCCTTAAGAAACCCTTTTCATTTCATCAAACTTGGATGAAAGGTGATTTTTTTTTTTCATATTGCCACTTTTTGGCCCACCATGATCATACACATACCCCAAATTCATGTGAGATGAACCATCAAAATTTAATTTCACAAAAGGTGTTAAAAGGGTCAGCCATTTTAATTCATTCATATTTTATTTTTTGACCAAAGTAGTTCTCCATAGTATTGGAATGTAGAGTGATGGCCAATATTTCCTCATGGCAACATCCCAATTAGTAAAACAATTATTTGAAAGATTCATATTGAGAACATATTTATTGATGAACTCTATTACGATTTCCTCTAGTCTTTGGATGAAACTCCTAAGGAAGATACTTGTTGTCTAAATATACACATATTTCTTTCCCACCACAATTCCCATATTATAGATAATGGAATAATGTGCCATAGTGAAGTAAACAACATGCATATGTATAATAATCTCCATTCCTCAAATATATTCCACAAGCTGTTTGGAATTTGAAATGAAATTTGCCATTTTTGGAGAACCCACGTCCACCAGTCATATGCAAACATGAAAGTACAAAAACATGGTCCACATTTTCATCTTGTAGTTTTCATAAATGGCATGGAAAGGGCTTTTGTAGCTTTAGTATGGACAACCTATCATTGGTGAGGTTTCTTTTAAAAAGTGATCCAAGTGAAGCCTACTTTTGGAGAAATGGGGCAACCGCATTTTTTTAAAGGTTCAACATGACACCACGGGTGTGAATTATTTGAAGGATTTAATATCCATCATTGAATAAATAATTACTAGATGATGAAGGGGATAATTTTAATTTTTCTTTCATGTTAGAGAGAAAGTTTTTTTAACAACTTCTTCATAAGTATTTGTTGATCAAGAGGGATTAGAAAGACTACAAAATCTACCCAAAAAGCCTTCCTTATTGTGAATTCTATAGCTAAGACATAGTAGCATAGTTCATCATCAAAAATTATAGAAATGATAGAACAAGTAATCCTTATGCTAGGAAATGATATTAGTGTGGGTAACATTGACCAAGAATCTCCAAATAAATTTACCACTTCTCCATTATTCACATCCTAAGTGATGTAATTAACAAGGATTTCTCTAGATTGAGTAATATATTTTGACATTGTAGAACCATTTGGTGGGTTCACAATCATAAAGATTCAAGTGTCTAGATTATTATCCAAGTATTTAGCTCCCATGATTTGAACCCAAAGTGAAAAAGGTTTTGAGTAAATTTTCCAACCAAGTTTAGGACCAAATGCCAAATTTTTGAGATGTAAATGTAGGCAAACACGCCCTATTGTTAGGTCCTTATACATATTTCTAAGAGAGACAAAAGGGGTCTTCCTCTTCTCTATCATGATTTCAGTGTTTACATTCTTCAAGTCTATTATATTTAAGATACTAGATAACTTGTTGATGTTACTGAGAGTTTACTATAGAGACTAGGCTATTGAATTTTACGAACTAAAATTAATTTAGTGTTTGTTTGTTCAATTGGTACATGTAGACCATCAATAACTAATTAACTCCCATTATTAGTTATTCTAAACATTCTAACAATCAGTATTAGAGCACTAATTCTTGAACAGAAAAGTTTGAAGGTACTCAAAGCTAAAGATCATGATGTACAAAAAGGAGGCACCAAAGTTAAACAAAGAGAATTTTTCTACATGAAAAATATTGATGAGGCTACACATAGTTGGAATTGGTGATGTTGCACTAAAGTTTGTTAGAAATGCATATGTGGAGATAACAATAGTCCTTCTGACCTCTCATCAATTGAAAGAGAAGCAAGAACACAATCATGCAATGTTAGAAATTGCGTCAGCCCTAAGTTATGCTAACTTTGATGACATAAAAGATTGCAATAATGTAAAGGAAATGTGGGATATACCCAAGACCATATATGGAGGATATGATAATGTCATCAAAGCCAAATAAAAAATCTTAAGAGGTAAATTTGATGAAATAAGAATGACAAAAAATAAAAATATAGTTCAATCCTATGCAAGAATTAAATAGGTTATCAATTCTATTAGACGTTCTAATGGAAAGATCAAGGATACAATAGTAATAAGAAAGGTATTGAGAACTCTACTTCCTATTTATGTTATTAGAGTTTCTCCAATAAAAGAATTGAGATGTATTCTAGGTAATACCCTAACTTTGGAAGGTGTGATTGGAAGTCTTACTAGTTTTGAGATGTCTAATTTTGATAACTATAGTCCTACCACTATTAAATATTAGTTTTAAATTACAACTGGTTCTTAGCAAGATAGGAAAACAAAAACATGTGAAGAGTGACAATGATCCTTCTAATGTTGAACTTAATGAACTTGAAGCACTAAGGCATACAAGACTTTCAAAAGGTAAAGGGAAATACAAAGGATAATTTCCTATAATCTATTTTTCATGTAACAAAGTTGGTCATATTGCTCCAAGATGTCTCGACAGAGAAGACAAGGGTGAGATAAAGGAAACAAAGTATAAAGGGAGAAGAGAATAATTATGAACTTTATTAAACCTTAAGCATACGAGTAATATAATTAGCAAACATAAAAAGATACTGATAGACAATAACACCAGATATGTTAACTATGGAAACCCTTGATTAGAGGGAAAACCATGGTGGGGATGGTACCCACAAAATGATGTCTTAATATAAATATTCCTACTTAGAGGATGGACCTATTGGGAGTCTATGAAAACATTTAGTACATATTAGTCCATATTAAGAGACTTTGAATCCCATTTAGGAGATTCAAACCCTATTAGGAGTTGTAGAAGGTAGATGTACCCATTGCCAAAATAGCTTCAAGGGTGAGACTAATGAACCCACTCTCACAATAATCTTTGAACCATTTCTTGTAGGATAATGTAATTACATTGTACTTATCCTTCCTCTTCCTTTGTCCTATCAATTAGACTTGTCTACTCTTTCTAATGTAAATGCAAGATCACTAACTTTGCATCCAATAATCCCTTGGATCTCTTACTTACATTTTCCAAACACATTTTGCATTTACGCACTTTCTTGATCACTTCATATCAAAATACACTTTTAAAACCATGGAAAATACCTATCTTTATACCAATTCATCAAAACAATTCCTTGAGTAGGCCTTGAGGCTTTCCCAAATAATTACAATAGGACCACAATAAGATAATTGATTATTTTGCAACTACATGACACTGTCGGCTCATAGTCTATCCAACTTCTCACACATGCGACTCTAGGACTTGCGCACTCACTAAAATCATCATTATACTATCCTTTGTCTTTGTGTAACTTTGCATATACTAATTATATATTTGTTGGAAGATATAGTCCAATAATTAGAAATTTCTTATTAGGTACTTTGTCTCTGATATGTTCTCTATAAATCATGTATATCTTATGTACATCATTGACTTATGTTGTGTGCACTTAAGCTCATCATCAAGACATAGTGTAGAACATGTCCTTAATCACAGATCACCTAAACATCAAAAATTTGTCTATACAACAACTATATTTGTTTTCTACTCTACTAGTCTTCACCAAAACCATACTATTTTGTCATTTGTTGGTGCTCAAAATTGCGTCGCCATTTTGAATGTCTATTTGCAATTTTAAATCACTTTAAGCCCTATAAATGCTTTTAAATGAGATTGTACCCGGCTATACCTTTGAGGCCTAAGAGGTGTTCAATGGTTCTAACACCTTCCATTTAGTGCGTCTACCTGTTCCATGAAGTTAAATCACCATTCTGAGCCATTTTGTGAAGTCTCGTTTTGAGCAAATTTCAAATATGCATTTTCACTGAAGTGTCAAACAGCGACAAGAGCCTATATTTGCATCTGAATATCTTGCACCTAGAAATGTGTCATGACCTGCCACTTTGGAAATATTTAATATCAATAAAAAAGAACCTATCTTTCAGATTGTGAGTCATTTCAAGTCCGTTTGACTAGGTTTTGAATCCCTCAAACTTGGTCATTTATTGTTTTCATGATTTTTGAAGTAATTCTGAATTTTGGGAAGCCCTGTTTGATGTGTTATAAATTTGACCCAATTGACCCAAATGATAAAATTACCTTTTTGTTACATTAAAAATGTCAAAGACTTGTTATGTTTTAAGTTTCAACTTATGACGAATCCATTTGATTAGTTTTCAAACGCGATTCCAAATGTAATTTCTAAAGTTTTATTGGTGTCAGTATTTGTAGATTGTTTGGTACCCCTGTTCAGAATGTCATAACTTGAGATCCGTGATTGGTAAGATCAAATGGATTATACCACCCTGTTGTCCACTGAAAATATTATAAGTGCACCAATTTTCACATCTTGATGAATCCATTTGCACACTTTCCTAGGTCAATTCCATTCGTAAAAAATACTTTTCTATCATTGTTTCCAGTCAGCAAATCCAAGTAGCCCGCTTTGAACACTCGCTATTTTTCCTTGTTATTCATCATGAGCCCAAATTGTAGATTCATACCATCCTCATGACAGAGAACCAATGCCCCAGTTTTCATCTTCCCAAGTGTCAGTTTCCCCAATTTTCAAAGCCAAATCCAAACCCAGTTTATTGTATTCTGGCATGTTTTCTTGTAGGTAGTTCTAAGAGGTCAACTTTGATAGTGAATATATTTTGACCTCAAATTTTTCATGAGATGAGATTTGACATGGTGCAAGAATGTGTAACAGAGAGTTAGTGTGCTAGTTTTCAGAGCTCGATCATGTGTTCTAATAAGTTTTTAATGCTAGCCAATGGACCTCCTGGTGTAAATTTGACAGTTAGCAAAAAATGAGAATTTGAATTTTTAACTATCAATCAATATTCAAATTCGAGGTGAATCAGTGTTAGATTGATCAATAGGTCAGTTTTGTATTTTAGTTGTTTGAAAATGAATTTTTTTTTAAAGTTGGACCCACGTTGGGGCTCGACTGATTCCATCAAGTAGAGTGATTCAAAGCATGAAAATAATGAAGTTAAAGTAAATGCCTCCATGTCTAAAGTGATTAAGTATATTTGTTAACCACAAAATCTAAAGTGCTTTACAATGACTGGTCATTTTTGGACTTGCTGAACACTCCTTCCAATTTCTTCCTTTGTAGGTTAAATTTTCAGAAAGTTCTTGCAACCCTATTTCTCTATTGGAAGTTCACTAAAATAGAACCAATATATACTTTGTACTTTTAGCAAAGAATTATTTAGCTTTACTCATTTTTTGCACTATCCCTTTTGGAGAGGTTAAAGATGTGACTCATTTAATGTTTCCTTAGGTAGACTCACATGCATCCTATGAGGCATGTAATTTTCTCCCAACTAAAGAGATTCTAGTATTTATATAATTATCTTTACATGATCCCTTATAGCTTCTACAATTAGATTTTGGAAAAGAATGTTTAAACAATATTACCCTTGACTTTGGCTATTGGTGATGGTCCTCAAGATTTCATGGTGGTCCTTCCACTTTAGTTCTTTCATTTGTCCCCGTACAATAGAATTGTGAGCATCATGACCTTGATAAGTACAAGAAGTTAGGTGTAAATTTTATAGATGTCTTCTAAAATTGGAAAATCCCACTTGAAATAGGGGACCTTTTTTTTTCTTTTTAAATGCGCACCCATTTTATGTTGAGACATTCAATCCAAAAGAAAAAAAATAGGTGACCATTACAAAATAGGTTCCCATTTTCATTTATTATTATTATTATTTGAAATCTACTTTTAAACATTGATTCTTGTATTTGTGAAGTTATGCCTGCCAATTTTTTTAATTTTAAATAATAGGCACTCACTTTGTAAAACATAGATTAAGCTATTTTCCTTCTCCTAGGTTTTTATTTTGGGATAGGCTTGGAGGGACCAAGACCATTGACCTCCAAAAATATTTCTAAGGTACTAGAATGCTAGATTTCAACACTGTCTTAAATTTTTTAGGGTCTTCCTGATCAATTTTATGGTAAAGAAAAAACCCATTAGAGTTTTCACTGCCTCAATCTTAGAAATGTAAATTTCATGTATAATGATTATTTCTACTTTGTTTGCATTATTTATTTATTAAGAGTGGTACGTAGACATACAATAGTGAAGTTTACCAAATTTCAATTCATTCTTTGTTTTTATATATAAATTTTAAAAAAATTATATATGCCATCCATCTACACATGGCTTGCCTTGAAGATTACAAAAAATTAAGTTTGAATTTTTTTTGAAATTTTAAACAATATGTAGTGGTCGTACATGAGAGATTTTGAAAATGTACTTAATAGTAAATTAAAATTAAATTCAATAAGAAAATATATTCTCATCAAACTTTGGTGTGTTTGGCATCTACCCTAAATTTGAATCACAAAATATGTTTACTTATCTCAAAACATAGTGGTCATACAAAATTGTGATAGTGTCATAAAGGAAGCACCTTGAAAAAGTAGTTTTTGAAGCTACCTACTAGAAAGATATTTCTATTGGAAATATAAGAGGAGTAACTAGGAGGGGAGGGGTGAATCGGTTACTACTAAAATAAATCCCAGATCCCTGAGATGTCACTACAAAAAGACAATCTAAAAACTGAATATTGTTGATGCTCAGTAAACATACATAGAATGTTGTAACTCAATAATTACTAAATGTGCTTGGTAAATTCGTAACATGCAATCTTTAGATGTTAACTATGATTAACCTTACTTTAAGTTAGTTGCAAAAACATAAAATAAAATAGCATGAACACATTTGACACCAGGATTTAACGTGGACACCCAATTTGGAAAAACCATCAATTGCAACTAGTTACTATTTTCACTCTTCTGAAGTGGGCCCTATTATTAGCCAACCCTATTAAAGGTTACAAAACACACGGTTATGTGTTACCCTATTAAAGGATTTAATCACCCTTTTAGGAGTGGCCTTGTTAGAGGTCTTGAGACAATTCAATAGAACTGCCACCTTGTTAGAGAATTTACAAATAGCTGTTAAACCAACTCTATCAGGAGATTTAGATCGCTGCTACAATGGTTAGAGAGTAACAATGAGATGACCTAATTTGAATGCAACTGAATTGCTAATTACAAATCTCTGTTGTATCTTATACTTGATCCTTCTTGATTGAATATAACTTTTCTACTCCACAAGGATATTCTGCTAATCCTTCAAATTCACTTCCTTTCTTCATCATTAAATATTAAAATATATTCATTGCATGTTCACACTCTTGCACACTTTGAATCCATAACTTGACCTTATGCATATATCTTTCACATTGTCAAGTAAGCTCATATACAACTTAGAATAATTAATATTCATCACCTCCATTGGCTAGAACCAATAGATAAATCAATTAAGCTTAATATGCCAAAATAAGAAAATCCTTTGTTAGCCAACCCAACAAGGTAGACACTAACTCAAAATTATTTTTTTGTGTTAAACAATAGAAGCTCGGTTAACACTGAAAACCCATGAAGATCCTTTGGAAATCGAGTGAGCTCAGTTAGCACTGGTTCAATCCAACTTTCCTCCATTAACTAAGTGAGCTCAGTTAACAATCATCTTTTGTAGTCTTTTCTTTGATGCTCGAGTGAACTTGGTAGACATTGCCTTCTGAACTAGGCAATCACAGGAATGCTCAGTAGACACAAAAAATTGTCTTCACTGCCTGAGTGAGCTCGGCATATACTAATTGGTAATCATATAACATTTGTGTAACATCAAAGATAATACACAATTATTTAATTGTATCCAACAATTTCTACCATGTTGATATTGAAATAAACTAAATATTTGAAAAGTATATTCCAAGATCTACATTTTTTAATGCTTATTTGTTTTACAATTTAATCTTGTTGTTCCTCAAATTTTGACATCAATTTATAGGAAATTTGAAAAACAAGGAATGCACTACAACTGTTAACCCAAAAGTGTGACTCAACTTCTTATATCCACCCAATCTATGAGGTAGTTCTCACTCCTACATATATAGACTAAAGGATGTCTATTTGTGATCCCACATGCTTGGCTTTAAATATTGTGTCCCTCTTTAAGATCCATGCAATGACATCGATACTAAGATATAATGTGTGATATGTTATAGGTTTCCTTATTCTATTTTATTTTGTTAATATATTGAATTTGGAGATTTGGTAATAATGAAAAGTATTTGATGTATTTAGGTATTACTGAGTGTTAAGAATTTTGGTATCTCTAAGTCTTGTTGTGTATTAGTGTCAAAAACTTAGTCATATATAAGGCAGAGTCAGTGAGTCATCACTGTGACTGAGTTACTCTATATAGATGGAGTCGTGTAAAAGCTTATATATAATATTGTATAAGTTGAGCTCTATAAAATATGAGCAAGTATTTGGTCATTGAGTACTTTCAGTGTAATCCAAGTACAATGAATACTGAGTAGATAGAGCACATAGATCATGAGTTATACATAAGGGTTTGAGTAAGTTAAGGCCGAGCAATGGGGATAGAATAGTTACAACTGAGCATCAACAACAATATGTGTCGAGTAACATAGAGTGGACAAAAAAATCTAAAATGGTACAAACTTTTAGGTAGATCATTTCAAGCTGACTTGTACACAACATTTAATCATAGAGTTTGTTACATAGGTGTGTACATGTGTTGAGATGGATCCCCAATCCCTATGAAGGATGAACAAACAATTAGATGAAGAGGCAAAAAGGGAGGTGTCTAGAATACTCTACACATCTTTAAAAGGGAAGATCCAAACCCGATTTCTATATGATGATATAGTGGATGAAAATATGAGGTGGTGGAAGGAAGAAACATATTTTGGGAAATAGTTTAGTTTTGGATGTTGCATGCAAAAGTTGTGAAGAAATAGATTTGGCGACCTAATGAAGTAGTGAAGGACATAGTAAGGATATATTAAATTAGAGATTAAATCAAATATTAGAAGGAGGAGATTTGAATTTCACAATTATAATTGTAGACTAAAGGATCAGGTATTGAATAAGTTTGGACAAATTTAATTAGGGAAAATCTCTTAAAAGAGTGGTTTTAATAGACCTTTGTAAATATTCTAATAGATTCCTTACTTCATTGTAAGTGTTAAATCCTTTAATCAAGGCATACCTAATGGTCTTGTAAATTTTTAATAGGGAGGAACCATGACAGTGTAGATCATTTGAAGTGATGAAATTTGTAGTCTTAACAGACTAACTTTGTTTTACTATAGTACTGAAGATTTTTGGGTGTCATCCCCACCCAATTTTACCTTCACCTTAAAGGTTTTCTGGGTTACAAATATCTTTTGCATTATGTGTTTACATTTCATTGATCTGATGCAT
Organism: Cupressus sempervirens; assembly: GCA_028749045.1. Lineage (NCBI taxonomy): Eukaryota > Viridiplantae > Streptophyta > Pinopsida > Cupressales > Cupressaceae > Cupressus > Cupressus sempervirens. The sequence continues at coordinate 254,191,186 of CM053789.1, forward strand.
AGTTAGATTTATTACAACATTTCATATTTCAAATTATGTTATGCATAAGCTAGTTATGAGAAGGTTAATGTGGTGAATGTAATTAAGTTTTTTATATGATTTTGATTCAACCACCCCCCCCCCCCCCCCAAGTTTCCCAATAAACTTCCAAAAATTAGTATAAGAGCATTAGTTCTCTTAAAAGAAGTCTAACAACTTGTGTATTCAGATCTTGGAGATGGAGGCTTACAAATTGGGAAAGATTATTGACAATCAAGTGATTGACATTTAACTCATATTGTAGCAACTTGAAGTAGCAAGAGAGGAACTAAGGAAATCCCTAAGAAAGACAAAGGAAATATCTATTAAGTAGACTAACACACTTTATCAAGAAGTTGATACCCATGGATTGTTTGACACTAGAAATTCTAATGAAAGTGATGTAGCCATTGCAAATCTACTGGAGAAGAAGAATATTTTGAATGAAAAAGTTGTAAGATTGAAAAGAAAACATGAAATCTAATAATTAAGGATATGTGAAGTGACCAAATAGAATAAAAAAGCTAAAGAAAAAAATTGTGCCTGAAGATTAAAAAAGTTAATGACTATCAAATTTGAAGAAAGGTCATCAGATGTGCAAAATCTTATAAACACTTAGCTAGACATAGTGAATCAATTGATGACTGGAAATCAAGAACTCAATAGGAAATACATGGAGATATAAAATTTGAGATCACAAAGTGACATGCTAAGGAACAAGTTAAGATCTAAGAAACAACTTTCAGAAAGTATGAACAACCCCAATGAAGCAATAAGATACTTTGAAGAACTAGTGAGATCACCTAGGTCATTTGGCAACACTTCTAGAGTAGGACATATAAAGAAACATTCATCTACTAAAAAAGGAGAATCATCCAAGAGCAAAGAACCAAGGAATGCAAAATCAAAAGGAAAACCTACATGCTATCATTGTGGTAAACCTAGACACATTGCAAACATTTGCAAAGGCAAGAATGCTATGCAAAACCCTAAACCTAAGTTTGCTAGTAATTGTTTTTATTGTAAGAAGAAAGGACACCAAATACATGAGTGTAGATCAAAGATGAACAACAAACCTACTACACCTAGATTTGAGTGATTTTGTTACAATTGTCACAAGTTTGGAAATAGAGCATATGAATGTTGATCATAGGTAAAACCTAACTCTACAACCAAAAGGCAGGTCAATGCACCTAAAAAAGTTTGTTCTAAGTGTTACAAGGTTGGACATACGAATAAGAATTGTAGGACTTGAGCACCAGTACTCTACAATGAACACAAGGGTAAGGGAAAATTAGACATTGAAAAAAACAAAGAAGGAGATGAATCAAAAATGGAAGAAAAAGGTGGAAGGAAGAAGTAGTGGAACAAATAAGTTTAAGATCACCCAATCCAATGGAGAAGGTGATCACACAACCTCAAAATGATCAAGAATAGTATGCAAGGAACTATATATTTAATGATTTACCATACATCAGTTTGTAAAAAATTGTGCAAAAGTTCATATCTGCATGGAAAAAGATGCATTAGAATAGATCTACGAAAAAAATTGTGCAAAAGAGTCATTTATAGTTTGTGTGTCAATCATCAGTAAAACCATCTATATTGATTGATTATTGCAATATGGACTGAGTACCCCAATGTCACACTAATTTTGAGAACATAGAGGGATTTAGAAACTTGGAAATTAATTTTAAGGTGATTGGAAGTGAATCTATAATGGAAGAGTGATCGAGTATCGATCTCAAGTTGTGCCAATTTGTTTAGAAAGAAAAGTTTGAAAACCTTAACATGACAAAATGGCATCTTCATCATCAAAACCAAAGAATCAAGAAGAGGTAAAAAATGTTCAATCGGTGAAGAGTGACACTTGTACTCCACCTAAGTATCATCCTATTCTTGAAATCTCTATAAAAGGATATTCGATGGGTATGTTATTATTGATACCACCTAAGGATATTATGATCCATGATGTACAGAGTTGTTATATGTGCAAAATTGATGAAGATGGAGACTATGAGATTTGTGTGGCATATGAAAAATTGTGTGATGAAGTAGTACTAAAAGATGAATTAAAAATTTTTGAAAAGAAAGGTTTAACTCATGCCCTAGATTTCCTAAGAAATTTAAAAATTGAATGCATTAAGGTTGTGCTGAGAAGAATTCACTACATGGAATTATTGGTTATGCAATACTTGACAAAAGGAAGACAATGCATTGTCAAAGGGAAGAAGTTGTCAAGGAAACTACCAAATCTAAGTGGAATGAAAGTGGCATGTCTATTTCAACCATCATTGATCCATTGATTGAGTTTGCAGTGAGACTGATCTCTCATGAGTTTTATTAGTCAGGATGACTGCATAGCATGCCATGTATGTCAGTTGAATGAGTGTGGAAGATTGTTATAAAATATCATGAATATGATCTTGGCGAGTTACAATAGTTACAGCTAGTGGAAAACCTTCAACATCAATCAGGAAAGAAAATAATTCAATGTGTAAGTTTGGATAATTGATTATGTGTATTTTCTTTTACAGTGAAAATTATTTTATAGCTATTCAAAATGTTGTATGTGAATAAGGAAAACCTACTAGAAGGAAGATTATTGAGTCTAACACATTTGGGAGAAAATTTTGAGAATGTTCTAGATAGATGTTTTGAAGCATTCAAACAGAAGATGAGAAAAATATTAAGGATCATGTACTGAATCAATTTTGATAGATTGAATCAAGGAAAATCTCTTAACAAAGTGTTTTTAACATACCCTTGTAAATCTCCTAACAGAGTCCTTATTTCATTGTAAGTGTTAAATCCTTTAATCAAGGTAGACCTGTTAGTCTTGTAAATATTTTAATAGGTTAGATCATTAGAAGTGATCAAATTTGTAGCCCTAATAGGCAAACTTTGTGACTCCAATAGTGAAGATTTGTGGGTATCATCCCCAACCCAATTTTACCTTCATCTTGGAAGGCTTTTAGGTTACCAAAATCTTTTGTGTTATGTGTTTACATTTCATGGTTGTGATGGATAGTTAAATTTATTACAACATTTGATATTTCAAGTTATGTTATGCATAAGCTAGTTATGAGAAGGTTAATACGGTGAATGCAATTAAGTTGTTTTGTGAGATAAAATATTTATAGATCCTGATTCATCCCCCCATAGTTTTCTAATAAACTTCCAACAATTTGTATTAGAGCATAAGTTCTCTTGAAAGAAGTCTAACAACTTGTGGGTTCAGATCTTGGAGATGGAGGCTTAAAAATTGGGAAAGACTACCGACAATCAAGTGATTAACATTTAACTCATATTGTAGGAAATTGAAGCAACAAGAGAGGAACTGAGGAAATCCCTAAGAAAGAAAAAGGATATGTCTATTAATTAGACTGACATACTTTATCAAAAAGTTGATACCCAAGGATTGCTTGACACTATAAATTCTAATCAAAGTAATTTAGCCATTGATAATTTATTTGAGAAGAAGAATATTTTGAATGAAGAAGTCGTAGATTGTAATGTCTCTTCATCTTCCTCTCTTTTCCTTCTTATCTTCAAGTTGGAGATCGTAATGTCTCTTTCTCTGCATAGAGTCATTTTCCCCTTTTAAAACATGTTCCTTTCTAGGGGAGCTATTATATATTATTAAATATTTTTAAAAGTTTGTAATTTTCAATCTATAAATTTCTCCCTTCATTGGGGCCATCCATATATCAATTATTTTACCAATACCAACAAAGCTTTGAACTTATTGTATAACCAACTAGAAAATCAACACATATTAACATTGTTAAATTATTCAACTTTTCATAAGGCTATGTCTCCTTTTCTAGTCATACTAGCATGATCAAATTTTCCCTGCAATACAACTATCTAGCCTTTGCTACATGTATTTTTATAGTCTAAGTCACTTTATCATATGGATATCTAGCATGCCACAAATTAGCAAACATAGCAGCAAACTATTAGTGTTCACTTTATTATCATTTTCCATATTTAATCAAGTGTGACTGTATAGAATTTGCGCGTTTAACAAGATCCCACAATATTTGAAGTATTTTCCCTAGGGTAAACTTTGTGTCAATAAAGCACTCTTAGGTTTTTCTCACTTAAGTAGGGGGAAAATGTAGAGTCAGAAATTATACCCCATGTAATTCTTGATTTCACAATTTCTCTATCTCTAAAAAATTGAATTTCTAGTAAAGCCTCTATGTCTCTCCATTTGATTTTGCACCATCCTTTCCAAATTCCAAATCAAGTAGCTTGTTTTTTTATTATGATAGATATGTATGCAATAAAGACATATGCGTGACACACATTTGTCCCACAAATCTATAAATGCTTATGTTATTTTTGTAATGTTACAAGTGATATTTGTATAGTGTAACACCTCTTCATGCTACCTACCAATATCACATATGCTTAGAATTTTTCAAAATATCTTGAATTGTTTCATTTAGTATTTCTGAAGTGTCTTGATGCCCATTCAAGCTCTCATCTATTTGACTCTTATAGAAAATATGCAATTTCAATACTACATAAATCTATTGTATTATTTGAATTGTTTCATTACTAACAATGTTAAAACCTACTGTTTATTCAAAAGACTATTTTATTTAATTCCGTATACTTATAAATTTTCATACTTTGATTGAATGTTTCTTCTTTCAACATAACTCCCCACAAAACACCTCATAACTAAGCTAAAAGTTATCTATTGATACTTTGCGGGATATGAATTCAGCTTAAAAATTTTAATTTAAAAAAAAACAAACTAAATAATGTGTTAGATCTACTATTTATATTATCACACTATAATATATAATAATAAGCACGTTTAAAAATCCATTGTCATCCATTATTTAAATTATCGTTGCATTTTTCACTAAAATCTTTTGGACTTTTAATTTCTGACAATAATTCACTTATTTCTTTAGTAGCAATTCTTAATATTTAATTGTGTCTAACCATTGAAGAAAAGGACATTCAAGTATAACTTATGAAAGTCGGCAGAGCGTTCTGTTGTCTATAGCTGTCTCTCTTTGATAAATTTATGAGTCAATGAACATTAAATACGCAATATTGGGAATTTAAGCAATACACGATAGTAGAAGGTGAGAAGTTGATGGAAGATCTAATATTAGTTCATTTGAAAATCTGTATAAACAAATTATTATACAAAACATATAGTAATGTACAGTAATTTTATAAAATATATAGAATCGACTAAGACTTTTTTTAACATGATTTATAAAATAATTTGTGAATACGAATTTATACTATCGTGTCATTTTTAATCACCAAGCATTACAAATTTAATTCCCATTGACTTGAAATTGTATCAACCAAGCCTTTCAAGTGACAACTAGATAGTAGACGCACATATCTGATCAGATATGCGTTGGCAAAACCATATGAGATACTCCTTTCCACGATATCTACAAATTAAAGATTTTTGAACTCTTCCGACAAATTACCCAGTCTAATACCATGAAATTTACAGATGCTCAGTTTCTCTGCATTCATAAGCCTATCAAACACGCTTTGTAGATACCTCTTTGCAAGAATATTTTGTATGCAATGTCTCCTTCCGAGGCAGGACGCCCACCACATGGGCACGCGCAATAAGACAGAATGTCACTCTTTAATTTTGTACCCTGATTTGAGGCCATAAATGCCTTCGGCTCAATTTCAAAATTGGAACATGTGTCTTATGGATGCCCACTTCCTTAGAAATAGAGGCGCATGTATACTAGTTGGTCTTATGGATGCCCACTTCCTTAGAAATAGGAGTGTCACTGAGATCTTTTAAGAATATTTAAAAAGGGAAGCAGTGCTATAGATTTATATATGATTCCACTTAAAACAAAAAGTTGTAAATTCAATGATAATTCTTCCCTAAGGTGTCCCATCCCACTTTCACCAAGCTAAAAATTTGGGACTCCTATTTTGTATAAAATGTTTCCAATTAAACCTTTAGCCCCTCTGAAAAAAATATCATGGAGCCGCTGCTCAACAACAATAGAGTCCAAGTAAGAATGCCCATCCCATATGCCAAGTAATGCTTAAGAAATAATCTCCATGGAGAGCAGTAATGTGTACTTTTATTTCAAATTATTACTAAGTTCAAATTATTGTATATTAACTTAAATTTAGATATGCTAAATTAAACATCTATTTTTTAATTTAAAGACAAAATCCAAGATAGTGAACAACTAATTTAAAAATATTTTAAAACATGTTATATATCAAAATGTTTATGTATATACCTTAAGAAAATTCAAGGTTATTTGAGAGATAACTAAGAAAGTTTCATACTCACACTCACTTGCAACGACTTTCAATTCTACTTTATAGTACTAAATTTGCTTGAACAATTCATAAAAATAAAAATTCAAATACTATAGATTCATATTTGGAAACCATGGGAATTTATAGAGTTAATCAAAATGACTAAAAAGTTCTCAATAATCCCAAAGATATATAAAAACAATTGGTTTGATAAGAGTTAATATATAGTGTATCATACTATTACGATCAAGTCTACTTTGATAAAAGTAAAAATAACATTTCAAAACACTTTATATTTATAATTATAAATTCAAGTAGTACTTTTTTTTGAGTTTTTTTTTAAGAATAAATAAATTTCAATAAATTTTTCCTTTTTATATATCTCTCATGAACTTTAAAATTAAGTTCATTTGACTTCATATCATGATGCATATCATAATTTTCGTAGGTCACATATTCCATTATGGTATACATTTAAGATTAAACAAAAAATAATAATTTATTTATTTCATCATGACAAATATATTAAAAAATCGGCATACCTTGTGTTATATTTGATGAATTTAACATACTTGTTTAGGATAGAAGTAACACAACTTTGAAATTTACATGGTTATATATATATATATATATATATATATATATATATATATATATATATATATAAAATTAATTTGGCTATAATAATAGAAATGGAAAGGATGCCAAAATGCCATGAGAAGAAGAAATCTATGACTACTAACATAGAAGCGAAAGTTCCCTAATCATAATAGAGAAGAGATGAGAAATGGAGATCATCAAAGAGGACGTGATAGAAACATATTACCATCATTTATACTACTATAGACAATACTACAAACTAGGTAGAAGAAACTAACATAAAGCCTCAAAATGACAATCACTATACTGTCAAAGGCTGCAAAAATTTAATCCATCATTGTATATCCAAAATCAAAGTAGAAGCCATGATAAAAAAACCCCAAAAATTAGTAGACAGAGATAGCACTATGTTTTTTATTAAGTAAAACAAGTTTTACAAGGATCTTGAAACCCAAAAGTTTACAACATAACAAAAAGAAAATTAAAAAGTCCAACTAACAAGAGGCTGCTACTAAAAGCCAAAAATCGACAAAAGGCCCAAGGCCAAGAGGCAAAGGCCAAAAACCAAAACAAAGAACAAAACCAAAAGTGAAGTAGACTATTGGTTGTCCTTCTCCAGGTCTTGCGGAGTTTCTGCAGCTTTGTTGTCCTTCTGACTATCTGCTTCTTCCTAGTTCTTGTTCTGGGTCTCCACCTAGTCCACCTTGTTCAACTAGTCCCTAGCTTTAGTCTAAGAAAACTCCACCTACCCTAAATCCATCCCAGTCCTCTGTACAGTGTCCCTACCTAAGTCAGCTCTCATCAGAGAGTCACCCAAGTTGACAATATTCTCATTCAGAGTGTGCAGGGTGTCCACAATTTGTTTAGTCAGCACCTGGTGGATGGATTCAAACTTTTGGACATTCTATTCAATCAAGAAGAGTCTATCCTCTTGTCTGTCCCTGGTGTCCTGGCTGCCATGGATGTTCTGGTTACCAGCCTGGGTAGTATTCTTTCCTATGGTCTCTTGAACCCTACGAGTATTCTAACTGGTGTCCTGGTTGTTCTTTTCCTTAAGGGCCTCAATTTCTTGAAACAACCATTTGATAGAACGAAAATTGTCTACCAAGAAATTCTTTGCATTATTTAGGAAATTGAAGCTAGTTTCCCATGTGTTTTCAGAGATGACCAACATAGCAGGGTCAATTAACTCATCATAGTGAGTTCTGCTGTCAAGGTCCTCCAACACTTGGATGTTCATCAGTTCTTTGACAATACCTAGCCTAGTTAGTATCCATGTTGAAATTTCTCCAAGCCCTCCTCCTATTCTTCCTTACAACATCCCCACTTCTTTCCACCATAATTTCATTCATCTCCTAAGGCAAGGATATGGGTAAGTCAAGGCCATGGGTTTTGGGAATCTAGGCTTCTTCTTGAATCAGGATTTGGTCGGCCTTTCTTTTCCTGGGGTTACATGGAGGGGAAACAGGGGCAACCTCCTCCTTGTCACTAGCCCTCCCCTTCTCCTCCTCACTCACATTGTCCTTCCCCAGCTCCTTGTTCTCTCCCTCTAAATCAGTTTTTGTCTCCTCCTCTTCCCCAATGTCAATTTTCTCATCCTGAGGCTTAGGCTTGGGGGGTAGGGGGGGAAGCTTCTAGGACTCTTTCTACTAGGCATACTGGCATTGTAAGTAACAGAGGTGGCTTTGGATTTATCCATTTTAATGACTTGAACATCCTCCAAGTTCAAACTGACTGCATCCTCCGATTCACTACCTTGGTCACCATGGGATTTTCCTCTGGTTTGGGTTTTCAAAAACTTGTAAATAAGGAGAAGAAGGCCTTTGTGGAGGGCGAGATTAGTAACAATTTTTTTCTTCAAATCCTCAATACCCTTAGACATGGAAGTGTAAAGAAAGAAGGGAAAATAAATTTTAGCACCATGCCTAAACTGGTTAAGCAAAACAAAATGGTGTGTTCTTATCCTGTCAAACCTAGGATCAAGAGTAATGCACTCAATGAGGATTCTGAGGACATACCTCCATAATTTCTTGATGGATTCAATATCATAGTAGGTGTTAATCTTGATGAGCTTTTCTCTCTCCTCATCATCCGTGACAAATACATTTACAGCATTGGCTGACATCTTTTTGTCCCTGTAAAGTTTTATGCCATCCAGCAAGATTTTTGTCACCTCTGTGATTAAGCCCTTAGAGATTTGGTGGGTTACACCACCAATTTTGACTCTCCTATTGCTCCAAGAGTCCACCATGAACTTCATAACCCTAGTGTCAAAACCATGCAGCTTCTCCATGAACCTGGTTATTCCACCATTTCTAAGCTTATGTCAAACCTTCTTCTTCTCCTTCCAACTCTCCGCCTCAACAAACTCAAAACAACTAGCAGTATTACATAGCATAGAATTGGTTGGGCCACAAAAAATGAAAACATTTTTATGATTTTTAATGGTTCTGTTTGAGCTTTCCTTCAAAGCATGCCTTCTATACGCATAATTATATCTTGAAAAGGGCTCCACATTACTTCTTACTACTCTTCTTCTGATGTGTAATTTGGAAAATTCAGTGATAATTAAAAAGGAATAATATTCATGCCCTAGATTTGGTCTAGTTGGAGTAACTTAGTCACCAAAATCAGAAATTCATCACTGTTCCCTCACATCATCATCAAATTTCATGTGACTGCATCATTGGCAAACTAGTCAGCAACTATGTCAGCCTCCCTGAAAATATGGCTAATGTAAGTCTTTTTGAACTTGCCCAGGTCAGATTTGATATCCTCAATGATGGTGGAAAAAGTCTAGGATGGTGTGGTGAGACCTTTGATACAGTTGATGATGTTTAAGGAATTTCCCTCAAGCCAGAGATGCTCAATTTCGAAAGCTAAAGCCAGTTTAAAAATATTGTTGGCCACACTGGCATTAGCAAAGTGGTTAGTCTAGTGAGCAAGAGGGAAAGAAATAGCAAAAATTCCTTTGCCTAAACTATTTCTAATAATGCCTCCACTTTCAACAGGACCAAGATTCCCCTTTGTTGCCCCATCAAAGTTGGCTTTGTGCCAGTCCTTAGGGGGGAAGGACGATCTGGCTTCTTGTCTCCTCTTGTACTTGTCTTCCTTTCTAGCTTTATAGTTCCCTCCTTCCTTGATGTTTCCACATTTGGTTATAGCATAGTTCTCTAAGGTGAGACCTTCAATTTTCTTAGCAATTATGAATTCTGGAGATTCCCTTTCTCTAAATATTCTATTGTTGCACTCTTTTCAGATTCCCTAGCAGAAGTGTGGGAGAATCCATAAGCTAAATAAATGTGAATTCTTGCTACAATGGTGGCTTCTCGATTGGTTGATAAAGTCTTGTAAACTAATCGGGGGGCACCAACTAAAATCGAGGTCCTTGCTCAGGAGGTTCCACACCTTGGAAGAGAAAATGCAGTGAATGAACAAATGATTAACTATTTCCAGATCATGTTTGTAGAGGCTGCATCTATTGGTAATAATTTGGGCTCTCTTGGCTAAATTATCTAGGGTTAGGATTTATTATTGCAGGAGAAGCCAGAAGAAAATGTTGATTTTAGGATTGAGACCAGAAATCCAGGCTTTAGCCCAAATTGGCTTCTCCATCCTATCCCATATGGAGAAATATCCTGAGGCAATAGAGTACTGCCCACTGGAAGAATCCCCCCAAATGAGGGTATCCCTACTATTTTTGAGGAAAGTGGCTTTTAGATAAATCATTAGAGAGTTAAGGTCCAAGAATAGCTCGACTAGGTCATGTCAATCATTTCTAGATCTATAATCTTTGACATATAGACCATATCTTTCTATTCTTTGTTCATCCCATCTACCAAAGCAAGGGTGATTGATTATATGTCCCTCACATGTCCAGTTGTCATGCCAGAAAAGGATATTGTCCCCATTGCTAACTTTCCACCCATCCTTAGATTTTTCCAGAGGCTTTGCCTTCAAAATCCCATTCCAAATGTAGGACCCCTGGGGAATCTCAGACCCATCAAATAGGGAGTTGAGGGACTGCCTTCTCAAGTATTTCTTAGTCAAGATATCTCTCCAAACACCTAAACTTTGAAAAATGTGCCATATCTGCTTAGCCTAGAGAGCGTTGTTGAGATGTTTGATTTTTCTTATGCCAAAACCACCATAGCATTTGGGGAGACAAACAAGATCCCAGGCAACAAGGTGGTATCTCTTATGGTCATCGGACCCTAACCAGAGAAAGTCCCTTTGAATCTTCTCCATCCTGTCAGCATGCTTGATTGGGATGCCAAAAAGGCTTAAGGCATAAGTTGGGACGTTCTGAAAGATGGATTTAACCAAAGTGAACTTGCCATCTTGGCTTAGGGTGGCACCTTTCTAGCCTACGAGTTTCCTATTGAATCTATCTAGGATGCTGTTCCAGAATGAATCTGGGGGTCTGGTGCCCAAGGGCAAGTCGAGATAGTTAGCAGGAAGAGACCCGATACTACTCCCCAAGATGCAGACAATCTTCTTCTATCTCTCCAAGGGAGTGTTGATGAAGAATACTGAGGTCTTTTCCCAATTGATTGCCTAGCCTGAGCCCTTGGTGTAGGTATTCAAGAGGTCCTTGAAAACTCTAGCCTCACTAACTGAGGCTTCACCCCCCAAAATGGTATCATCCACAAATTGGTGGTGAGTAAAGGTTGAGGGACTTGAAGAGGGCTTTAGACCAAGCAAACTCATGTCCTAACATTTCCTCTAGGTGAGTCTTCCTAAGAATTCAACCATTATGATGAAAAGAATAGGGGAAATGGGGTCGCCCTGTCTCAGTCCTCTCGAAGGAAAGAAAAAAAGAGAAGGGTAACCATTAAACAAAATAGATAAAGATGAAGAAGTAACAAGTTGAGAGATGAGCTTACAAACCTGGGCATCAAAACCAAAAGCCTGTAGAAATGCTAGGAGGAAATTCTAGTCTAGCCTATCATAGGCTAGAGACGCCACTATGTTACAAATTAAAGTTCGCTAAGATAACTGAGAGTGGGTGGTGAATCAGTCATCAGATTATTATAACTTTTATCAACATTATTAAACCTTAAACATGTGAACAATATAATCAACACCCATAAGAAGATACACAAATAGAATAATACCAAATATGTTAACTAGGGAAGCCCTTTATTAGAGGGAAAACACCAATGGGGATCATACCCAAAAAATGATGTACTAATATTAATGTTCGTTTTAAGAGAATGGACTATGTTAGGAGCCAATGATATATTCAATACATGTACATCCCTATTAGGAGACTTTGAATTCCTATTAGGATATTCTAACCATGTTAGGAGTTGTTCCAACCCTATTGGGAGTTGTAGAAGGAAGATGGAGTCACTCTCCAAATAGGTTAAGGGGAAAGAGCACTAAATTCACTATCCAATCGATCTCTATATTATTTCTTTCAAAATAATAGAAATGAAATTGATCTCCACAACTCAAACTCTTTCTCTATCCTCTTACTACGCCAATACCACACCAAATACCTTCATAGATATCAATACACGATCTTCTAATTTGCATCACACTGATCCCTTTGATCACTTACTCACATTTACTAACTTTGATTTGAGTTTCTCAATACACAACTTCCTCATTTCACACCATGGAAAATAACCTTCCTTGATACGATATCCTTAAAATAATGCTTTAAGTCAACCTTGAGGCTTTCTCAATTAATTTAATAGGACCTCATTAAGATATTACAATTCATTACATCTTTTTTCAATTACAAAACATTGTTGGCTCACAATAAATATAACTTCTCACATGTTGAACCTAGAACCTTGTGCACTCACTGAAATCATCATTACCATGTCTACTATCACTGTCTAACTTCACTCATCATGATTCTATCCCTTTTAAGAGATACAATCCAAACATCAAAAATAATTTCTTAGGTACAATATCTACACACTATCTTCTATAAATGACAAAAAACTTTGTCATGTCTTCGATTTTCTACATGCACACTTGTTCACTTCATTAGGAAACAATGTAGAACATATCATCAATTGCACTTGACCTCAGCATGAATACACAGTTCGTACAAGTTTGTTCTCTGTGTACTACTCTACTAGTCTTTACAAAAATAATACTGTGTTGACATCAGTGGCAAACACTATCATGAATGCAAAATATCAATCTCCTCAATTGTTCAATCAATTATTAGGATAATCCCCCAGAAGGAATACCATCATAAGTGATGCTAACATGCTAACATAGATGAAAAACATCTAAGTTCCAAGAATACCAAATCCAACACTTTTGTTGTTGTTGCTCTCATCTTTTTGAATCCTCTCCATCAATCAAATATGAAACTCATAGGAACAACTCTCCATCTGTGCTTCCTCATTCTTACATGGATGGCATCAATTGTTCACACTTCTCCACCATTGATATAACTCAATGTGATAATCTTTCTTCAATACATCCCTTCCCCATACATTCTCTCCTCCATATACATCTCCCACATATTGGTAGAAGATGTTTTCAATACAATCTATCCCCAATCAAAATCAATGAGAAAGGTATCATTATGTCAATTAACTGCTCAAAGTTTTCAATCACCTCAAGTATTGAAAGACACTATTTCATATGAGCTACCAAGAGTCCTCTATGACTCCTCTCAATCATAGACACTCTCCCACATAGGAAGCATCATCATTCAATCTCGGTAAACAACAATGTTTTGTACCACTGGAGTGATGCACTAAATGCATCATTTTCTCATGAGTAGGCAAGGACATAACCCCAAGCATACCTCAAAAATACTCAAATGTATCCTTAAGAAAAGGTTTTGTAAAAATATCTACAATCTTCTCTTTCATATTAACACACTCTACTATGAATTCCTTCTCTGCAACTTTCTATCTTAGTACACGATATGTAATAGATATATGCTTAGTCTTAGAATGTAACACAAGATTCTTGGACATACGAATTGTACTTGTATAATCACAATGTAGATAATAGGTTTAGAAAACCCTATCATAATATCCTTTAATGTCTATTTCATCCATATGGTCTAATTGAAATTGTTAGTTTCTGCTACATACTATACTTCTATTGTATTCTATGAAATACAATCTTGTTACATGCTTAGCCAAAAAATGAATCTTCCTCCAAGAAAAAATGATCCACCACTTCTAATATTTCTTTGATCCATACCCCCTACCCAATCTATATCAATATATGCACATGGAGTAAAGTCATTTGATCTGTCTTACCACAAGCCAAAATCAAGTGTACCCTCCAAATATCTATTTATTCTCTTGAGTTCTACATAGCGTGATTCCTTAAAGTTTTCTTGAAATCATGATACTATACCAACTATATTTTCTATATTTGGTCCTCTGCGAGTCAGATATTGCAAACCTCCAATCATGGATCTCTACTTATTCTGGTCAATTGTAGGTATCTCATCTTTGCTAGATAACTTGTGACTAGTTATCATAGATGTATCAATAGGTTTATAGATTTCCAAGTGAAATATCTTTTAAATACTTAGTGTCTGATAGGAAAATACCGTCACTATTATGTACGATCTCTAAACCTAAGAAATATTTCATCTCACCAATCATATCTAACTAAAATTTATTCTTCATTTCATTAGAAAATTTATCACTTCATTATTTCCTTTGAATATTATGTCATCCACAAATATTATGAGAATCAACAAGCCATCTTAAATTTATTTCTAATATAAATTTTTATTTGTAGTACCTTTAGCAAGTCCCAACTTTTTCAAATGCTTGTCCAACCTCACATACCAAGTTCTAGGTGCTTGCTATAGTTTATACAATGATTTCTTCAACTTGCATACCATGTCTCCTATTGTTGTCAAAGGAAATCCTCCAAGTTACTTAATGTAGAATTCTTCTTCAAGTTCTCTATTTAGAAATGGTGACCTCACATCCATCTAATATACTTTGAACTTCTTACTTTCTTCATAAGCCGAGCACATCCTTACCACTTTAATTCTGGTAATAGAGGAAAATGTCTATTCATAGTCTATACCTTCTTGCTTTGAATATCCTTTACATACCAATATTTCTATATTTCTCACAACCTCACCTTTTTCATTCATCTTATTTTTGAAAACCCTTTTAGTTCCTATAATGTTCCTATCTTTAGGTCTAGGAACCAAATCTCACATCTCATTTTTCCTAATCTGATATATTTCTTCCTTCATTGTTTGAATCCAATGATCATTCTTGCATGCTTCATCTACACTCTTTGGTTCAACTTGTGAAATCAAACATAATTCTTCATGAAATCTATTTCTTGTGATAACACATTTTTCCCTACTTCCAATAATCTAATTAGCAAGGTGATTGTCAAATTCTTGTTAGGTGTATGTGTCACTGACTCAATTCTTACTTCTTCTCTAGGTTTAGATCTTGGTTCTTCTCTCTATTCTACAACTTCAATATTATTCTACAAATTATTGTTATTCTGAAAGAACTTTTTAACATTTTCTATGATATGCTTAGGATTAGCTTCTTTATTATCAAAACTATAATCCACCATTCTCTTTTTAACTCCAAACTTTTCATGCACTTTCACATTTGTGTACTCAATAATAGTCTTAGTTCTCTGATTAAAACATCTATAAGATTTTCTGTTCAATGAATAACGAAGAAACATATCTGCATTGCTTCTGGCATCAAACTTAACAGTGTCATGATATCTCTCTTGATCTAACATTTACTTATAAATATTTTGAAAAACTTCATTGATGGTGCATGTCCTAACCATATTTCATAAGATGTTTTGTTCATAAATTTTTTGATCTATACTATATTCATTGTGTATACTATTGTATTGACTAATTCTCTCTAACATGTATTTGATACATCATTCTCAAACATCAAAGCTCTAGTTACCTCTGTTGTAGACCTATTTCTTCTATCAACAACTCCATTCTACTCAGGAGTCTTAGGTGTTGATAGTTGTTTCTTAATGCCATTCACTTTACAAAAGGTGTTAAAATCACTCAAGGTTAATTCTCCGCCTCTATCTAATCTTAAACATTTAATCTTTAATCCCAACTCATTCACAACTATATTCTTAAACAACTTAAACTTGTTAAAATGCTTCAAACTTTTCTGTAAGGAACACTACCCACATCATCCTAGTAAAGTCATCAACAATAATCATGAAGTACCTTTCACCATAGAATCCTCTTTTCTTAGCAGGATAACTCAGATCCATGTGAACAATTTATCCAATTTTGTTGCTGTAGTAAACTTCTTGCTAGGAAAGGATATTTTCTTCTCCTTAGTCATAACACATTATTTGCACACAACAATAGTAGGCTTCAAAATTTATGGTAAACCTCTAGCAAAAAATGTGCTCCTAGCCTTCAAAATATTATCAAAGTTTATATGAAAAAACCTTCGATGCCACAACCAACTATTATCAACCTTTGCAAGCAAACATGTATGTCATCTCTATAGGGTTCAGTTGAAAAACATTACCTCTAGATCTTTTGTAAGTGCCAATCAACTTACCATATTTATCCTTAATAATGCATGTCTTCTTTGTTAATTGTATCTAATATCCCTTATCAACCAACTGCCCAACACTCAATAGGTTATGATTTAATCCATCAACAAAGTAAACATCCTTGATGCTAGTTTTTCTATTAAGAGTAATAGATCCTATTCCCTTGATATGACAAGCTGCATTGTCAATAACCTGGACAATCCCTCCATTATGACTACTAAACTTAACAAATTTATTCATGTCACTAGGCATATGATGTGAAAAACCACTATCTATGATCCAACCTACAAAACTAGGGCTTTCTCTTATTTGACTTCTATTGAAGGACTTTCTTCTTCTATAGCTACAAATCATAACTCATCATCATCTTCGCTCTAAACTCTTTCATTAGATTCATCATTTTTATTTGCATACAATCAATCTCTAGGCTTCTAGACTTGAAATTATTTCTATACTTTTTAAAATCTCTTTTAGGACACTTAACAAGCATAATGACCAAATTCATTACAAGTCGAACATTTAAAGATTCTCTTACTGTCTAGTTCTTTTCTTACAAGCCACATAATTTCTTCTTCAATGCTTTTTTTAAAGATTTGGATGTTGCTACCACTACCATAATCTCTTCTGGTGCTTGCACTTCTTGAAAAAGAAAGGAAAATAGTTAGTGCACTCAAAGTGATTTCCACTCTAGGAAAATCTCCATCCCACTTCAAGAAAACTTTTATTGCTTCCAATCTTCTAAGAACAGTCTCTATGGTAAAATTTTTAGTGCAAGGTATCACTTACTCAATCATCTATGGTGTCTTCTTGAATAGTAGTATCAAGGTTTTCAAGATATTCCATATAATCTCATCTTCATCTTTAGATCCATTAAAATACTGAATTCCTCCAACAATTTATGATATTCTACCAATATAACTTCTTATAGATTCATCTTCCATAATCCTAGAAATCTGAAACAAACATATCCAATTTTGTAATCTAATTCTTTCAACATGCATATATCACCTTGAAAATTAGATTCCGGACTTGTCCAAATTTTATGGGATGTTTGTAAGGATTTTACCATATTGTATTCATTTTTAGGAAGATCTAAAAATAATGCTTCTCTTGAAATTATATTACACATAAATAGATCTCTTTCAACTTCAGTACACTGTTCAAATGATCTTTCTTCTAGAATAGGCTTCTAATTCTTTTTCATTAGCCAATATCCTAGACCCATTCATATTAGATGTTTCTTCATCTTCTCTTTCTAGCTATCATAGTTAACTCCATCAGATGTAAGACTTTCTTTTATGAAAGGACACATCATTGAACTCTTTAACCTATTAAGCTTTTCCTTCAAGGACCTAATGCTCTTATACCAATTGTTAGAAATTAAAGTCCATCAAGATAACTAAGAGAGGGAGGTGGGGGGGTTTAAATGAGTTATCATAGAAACATGGCTTTTATCAACCTTATTAAACTTTAAACTTATGAAAATTATAATTAGAAACCATAAGAAGACACGCATACACAAGAACAATAGATATATTAACTAGGAAAACCCTTGATCAAAGATAAAACCATGACAAGGATGGTACCCCCAAAATGATATACTAATGTAAATGTTCCTTGTAAGATGAAAAACTTTGTTAGGAGCCAGTGAAATACAGTCACTACATATTAGCCCCTATTAGGAGACTTTGAATCCCTACTAGGAGATTCTAGCTTTGTAAGGAGTTGTAGAAGGAATATGGTCCCACTATCCAATTGGTCTCTGTATTATTCCCTTAAGAATAATAAAAATGAAATTCATCTCCACAACTCAAATTCTTTCTCTATCCTATTACTATGCCAATACTGCACCAAATACCTTCATAGATCTCAATACCATATCTTCAAATTCACATCACATTGATCCCTTTGATTGCTTACTTGCATTTACTAAATTCACATATCACTTTCAATACACAACTTCCTCATTTCAAAACAAGAAAAATAACCTCTCTTTATACCATATCATGAAAATATTTCCTTGATTCTGCCTTGATACTTTCTCAATTAATTATAATAGGAGCTTGTTAAGATATTACAATTCATTACATCTTTTCCCAATTACAAAATATTGTCATCTCATTGTAATTTCAAATTCTCACATGTGTGACCTCAAACCTCACACACTTGCTAACTACATCATTGGGATATCATCTATCATTGTCTTGACTTCAATCATCATGATTCTATTCCTTTTAAGAGATACAAGCCAAACATCGAAAATCATATCTCAAGTACTCTATCTACACACTATCTTCTATAAATAAAAAATAACTTTCTCATGTCTTTGAATTTATGTACGCACTTGTGTCCATTTTAGTAGGACACAATGTAGAACATATCCTCAACTCTACTTGACCTCATTGTTAGTACATAGTCCATACAACTTCATCCTCTGTCTGCTACTCTCTTAGTCTTTAAAGAAACAATACTATGTTGACATAAATTACAAACACAATCATGAATGCAATATGTCAATCTCCTCAACTATTCCAGCAATGCTTATGACACTCCCCCAAAGGAATATCATCAGTATTCATGCTAACACACTACTCATGCATGTCATCATGGTGTCCATCCCCAAGACTATGGGCTTGTGATCTGAATAAAGGGGCATGACCAGAGCATTGCAAATGGAAAGCACATTTAGCGAGAAGAGGAACCATGTCCTCTTGATTATGATCTACAAAAGAAAATAATGCATTCACCTTGGACCTAATGAGCATTATCAATGAATTTCCAAATTATTCAACATACTTACAAAATTCCTAATTCAGAAACCTGAAGTCCATTTCCTCCATTATGCATTTAATTGAAGCAAATAAAGTATTAAATGATAGACCTTTACCAATTTTTCCCACTAGAACATCGAATTGGATCATAAGTAGTAATCCTCCATCACAACTAAGAGAGCATTAGCCAAAATAACACCAAGCTTGAGTATCTTGTTTGTTAAACTTGAAAGTTCAAACTTTGACTGAAGAAATTCCATGGTAATTGAGAGAAATATAGAAATCAAGTTATGTGGGTATAGTAGATTCCTATAAGTAGGAGATACAATCTCATCTCCAAGAGAGATTGTTATATTTGAAGCGCACTTCTCACATTTCATATAAAAGAAGATACTAAGGGAAACATCTGTAATGTCCCCCAAGAATGAATGTCATAGAAGTTGTTGATGAATGGAAATATGATGATTATACTCAATATTCTCCATTTTCTTAGCAATGCAATGTGAGAACAATAGAAGCTCTTTTCCCACAAACACTGATATAGTCAAGCTCATTGCAGAGAAAATCTCTCGGAGGTGTAATCTTAAAACAAAATGGAGAGAAAGAGGAAAATTAGAAATTTGTAAGGAAGAGTGATATTTAAGGTATGAATTCTAGTATTTTTTGTGTGTTAGCATACTAATTCCACCTCACATGCAGTATAGGAGACATGGAAAAAAGAAAGTTGACAAAGTGAAAACTATTGGTGGATAATAACTCTAGTGAGTAGCTTGAGATCTTTCATAAGATTTGGAGAGATTTTCCTCATGGAAATTAAATTGAAAATGAGAACAGACTGACATTACCAATATTCCCCAAGTGGCACAAAAGTGAAGATGGACTCCATTATTAATGGAAATTATGATTGGTCATGGTAGTGGTGTAAATTAATGTCAAATTCCACAATGAATACCCCTCCACCTAGGAGTGGATATCATACCATATATCACCTTGAGGTGTCAACCAAGTGCTTTCCTTTGCTAGAATATTAACAAGTTCTAGGAAATCATGAAGGAAATTAAATGTTTACTCTGAAATTATGTGAGTACCTTTTGATGTGATATTAGAAAATGCATCTACTAAATTATCCCCTTCCTGATGTTTGTGATCAATGATCACATTTTGACAAAGCAAGAGAGAATCCCAAATTTTTTGCATGACATATCTAATTTTCCAATTAACAATAGTTTGAGTCTTTTTCTAATGGATGATTAGAGAAGAACCCCATTCAATGTGTATATTTTTAATACCCTTGGATGCAATTTCTCACAATCCATAAAGAAGTGCAAGTGCCTCTTCTTGATTGTTTGTCGTGTAGGGAATAAGGATAAAAGATCATGTGATGAGTCATCCTTTGGTGTCTCTGATTGCAAAACCCACACCAAAATTTCCCAAAGGGTATGTGAAGGATCATGGTGGGCCAAACTATAGCCTTATGTGGCAAATAAAAATTAGGACATTAATTTTATTCAACTTGATGTAAAATCTTGAACTAGTTATGAACCTTATATCAAAAATTTGCAATAATAAAATCTGTAGTAAATTTAATATAGTTTCTAAAATAATAGTTTTTATCTAATTAAAAAGTAATCTAATTTCTAAAAACTAAGAATTTCAATACAAAAGTACCAAAAAAAATTGGATAAAGAAGAATTAGGTTTATGTCTAACCACCTTAATCGCAATCAAATGATAATAATTTTTTAAAAGATTATAGATACAAGAAGTGGAATCCTACCTAGACGTGATGCATATTTTTTGGTAATTTTACTCCAAGTAAATATTTAATTTTGAATTTTCTAACATAACATTGTTTGAAATAAAAAATCTCTCGTGTCTAACCACCTTAACTCATTCAGAATAATATAGAATTAAGATAATTTGCTTTTTTTTTCCTCATAGTAAGAAAAACATAGAATGTGATGCTTCTTTCAGATTTTGAAAAGTTTATACCATTTGAAAGTTATACCTTTTTCTCAATTAGTATGTGAATCAACACCTTACAGGTAACTCCATTAAAAAGTAAGTAATAATTCTTACTAAACTCATAATTTGACAGCAATTATATCAATGGAAAGTTGATAATGTCCTTAAGAAACCCTTTTCATTTCATCAAATTTGGAAGAAAGGTGATTTTTACTCATATTGCCACTTTTTGGCCCACCATTATCCTACACATACCCCAAATTCATGTGAGATGAACCATCAATATTTAATTTCACAAAAGGTGCTAAAAGTGGAAGCGATTTTTTTCATTCATATTTTATTTTTTGACCAAAGTAGTGCTTCATAGTATTGGAATGTAGAGCGATGGCCAATATTTCATCATGGAAACATCCCAATTAGTAAACCAATTTTTTGAAAGATTCATATTGAGAACATCTTTATTGACGAACTCTGTTATGCTTGCCTCTAGTCTTTGGATGAAACTCCTAAAGGAAGATACTTGTCATCTAAATATACACATATTTCTTTCCCACCACAATTCCGATATTACATATGATCGAATAATGTGCCATAGTGAAGTAAACAACATGCATATGTATAATAATTTCCATTCCTCAAGTATATTCCACAAGCTATTTGGAATTGGAAATGAAATTTGCAATTTTTGGAGAACCTACATCAAACATTCATATGAAAATGGGAAAATTACAAAAAAATGGTCCACATTTTCATCTTGTAGTTTTCCTAAATGACATGGAAAGGGCTTTTGTAGCTTTAGTCTGGACAACCTATCATTGGTGAGGATATTTTTAAAGAGTGATCTAGGTGAAGTAACTTGCTTTTGGAGAAATGGGGCAACCCCAAATTTTTTTAAAGGTTCAACATGACACCACAGGTGTGAAGTGTTCGAAGGATTTGATATCCATCATTGAATAAATACTTACTAGATGATGAAGGGGATAATTTTAATTTGTCTTTTGTGATAGAGAGAAAAACTAGCCTCCTCTATAACAACTTATTCATAAGTATTTGTTGATCAAGAGGAATTGTAAAGGCTATAAAATCTACCAAAAAAGCCTTCCTTATTGTGCATTCTATAGCTAAGACATAGTAGCATAGTTCATCTAAAAAATTATATAAATCATAGTACCAATAATCCTTATGTTGAGAAATGATATTAGTGTAAGTAACGCTAACCAAGAATCATAAAGATTTGGGTTTTTGAATTATTATCCAAGTATTTAGCTCTCATGATTTATACCAAAAGTGAAAATGGTTTTGAGTATATTTTCCAACCAAGTTTAGGACCAAATGTCAAATTTTTGAGATGTAGATGTAGGCCAACATGCCCTATTGTTAGGTCCTTATACATATTTCTAAGAGATAGGAAAGGGGTCTTCCTCTTCTCTCTCATATTATCTTTCCAAATGAAGGAAGTTATAATTTTCTCCATATCCTTAAGAATTAAGTTTGGTTCTTTAAGGACTGAAATATAGTAATTGGGGATAGTTTTGAGACACATTTTAATGAGTAAAAGTCCAACTACTCCAAGACATTTTCCTTTCCACAACGATGTATTTTGCTTCATCCTATCAAGAATAGATTTCCAATAGCATTATTAGTTGATCCCCATAAAGAATGGAAAACCCAAGTATAAGTTGGGAAGAATGATTTCTTAGAATTTTAATATAGAGAAAATGATTCTCTTGATGTAATACTTGGTATGAAAGACATACATTGTTGATTTCCTATGGTTGATACTTTGTCTTAAAGCTTCTCCATACATACTAAACAAGTATTGAACATGACAAATGTCATTTTGGGAAAATAAGAGAGTATCATCTACAAGTAGTGTATGTGTGAGGGAAATAGTAGTGTTTGGTAAGGTATTTCCTCTCCAATCAGCTTTACAATGGGTGGATGAAATATTTCTTCCTATTATTGGAAACTAAAATTGGAATAATTGTTATGTTGTCATTGATGTCAAAAATTATTGGTGAGATGATTTTCTCTCTAATCTAAGTGTCATATCTATTTGATTGATGAAAAGGATTTGAGAAGATGTTCATAACAAAAGTATCTAGAGGATAGGTTGAGTTACAAAGAGGAAACTACAAGTCAACACTTGATTAGTTAGACTTTGATAAGATAAAGTGATTATTTAAATCATGTTGCAAGTGGAGAAGACAATTACACTAAAGCCTTGAAGAAGTGATCAAAGATAGACCAAATGCATAGGCATGACCAAGAAATAGAGTAGAAGGTTAAGATTTTGAAGTAATTGATGCTAGTGTCGACCAAGCCACATTAAATACCAAGCAGAATTTGTGTTGACTGAGCATCAATATTTAACAACTGATCGTATTTGTACTGATTAAGAAACTTAGTAGTGACTAAGTAACCCAATGATAATTGAGTGTTAGAACATAGTGTTTTCCAAGGAAGAACATTTTAATAATTTATGAGAAATTTCAATTTTCATCTTACTAAGCTTATTTCTTGGAATATGCAAAGCATGCTGAAGATAAGGGTGGATGACCTAGAATATTTAAATCAAGGAAAAGAGTTCTTGTGTATTTCTATGTAAGGATTCATGAAGAATTTTCTAGAGAAGAAGAGGATGAATGAGAAGGCAGACATATTCATTGTATGTGTCAAATTTTTTTGCATCTATGGTGGTTTTAAGTGGTAAAAGATTAGATTACCTATTTAAGGTGGTATAAGGGATAACTTTCAAAATGGTTTATGGTTGAAGGTTAGAGTAGTCACTTATGTTATTGAATGAAAAATTTAATTAGAAGGCTAAGAAGTGTTGAGAAGAGTGAAGTGTGATTGCCTAAATAGTTGCTAAGTGAATTAGATATTAAGATGACAATGAAGGCTAGATAGTGAAATGGCTCAAGAGCCAAACTGAGATTGATATTTGAAAAGTGAGTTGTATTTGACAGATCAAAACATATTGTTAGTTTCTAACCATTTTATCAATATTTGATATCCTTTAATCAAGGTTGATGTAACAATCATATGCAAATTCTTTAATCAAGGTGGCATTTTAATGGAATGTTATAAAGACCTCTAATAATGTCACTCCTAATAGGGTGATTAAACCATGTAACAAGGTGTTGCCTCACTTTTTATCCTGAATCCATGATGCAAAGTGAGGAATGTTATGTCTTGGTTAAGTCTAAGTGTGTCTGGGTCTAGCTTTTGTTGGAATGTTTAAATGGGAAGAGTACTTCTGAGAGAGGGGTGAATTAGAAGTAACCAATTTTTATCCTCTCAAACCCTTAATAACATATAAATAAAATTAACATGCATGGAAGGAAACATGTAAACAAACATAAAATGAAAGCATGCATTAACACATAACAATAGAGATTTTGGTGACCCAGAAACCCTCCAAGAATAAGAAAGTAAATTTGGGGTGGGGATGACACCCACAAAAATTACTACAGTAATGAGTTCAACCACTTTCAATGGTTTGCCCTGTTAAAGGCCCGCCCTGTTAAAGACTTTACACTATGTCAGTAGTGACCTACTGAAAGGATTTACAAACATGTTACATGAAGTGTCACCCTATTAAAGGATTTACATAAAGGCTCTTTAACCCACCTAATACATAAGATTTTCTTGACCTTCTCCAAAGGCTCTCCTACCTAGCTATTAAGCTAACCTATCACCATAGGATTTCAACCTCTAATACAATTGTGAGAGAGTATTAGAATGTTAACCTAATTGAATACAATCTCAAATTATTGGGTTCAGGCACTTGATTTACTCTTTCTCTTCTGGTCCTTGCTTGATCTGATCTCTGAATATGTCCCCTATTCTATTATGATTAACTAGATATATAAACATTGTTCTTTCCACTAAGTCTTTTTCTCTTCACACTAAAATCTCACTATAATGTCCCCTTATGCTATTTTCTTCCACACATCCAATGGTGCATTCATCGTCCTTATAAAGAATGCAAAGACTTAGGGTTAGGTATGGATCTAAGATCCAAATTGAATCTCAAATTCTTGCTCATACTTTGCATTTTTCTTATTGGTTGCATACCTTCACCATTTTTTCTAATTGGCTCCATGCAGATTGCATAGGGAATGTAAATGATTCATCCTTATCCTTTTTCTCCTTCAGAATTTGTCTGAGTCGGCTCCAAAAATGGTTCACATCTTAGTTTATGCAAATACAAACTCATATGCTAGTTGATGCTTGGCACATACTATTTCTAGATTGCTCAGCATCAACTACGTTTCTTGGTTTACTCATCACCTATTTTATCTTGTATCACTCAACATATGTTGTTCTGAGTTGCTCGACATCTGAAAAATTTTGTTACTTGGCACATAAACAATTCTTGTATTTCTTGGCACTAACTGTGACTCGACACCTATTGAAATTCTTGACTTGACATCTATTGTGTACTCGACATACATAGTAAAAATGTTGAAGTGTGTTGACACTCATTTGTCAATACTATTTATTTAACCAACAATCTCCCCCTTTGACATGAGTGTCAAAAACACTTAACTAAGCATTGATAATTCTAACCTTATTGAGTACACCCTTTACTTACTCAAATTTCATGTAAAATTTCAAAAACTGTGAGTGGCAATATACCTTATGACTCCCCATAAGTTGATTATGCCTTTGAAATTTGAAATTCTATGCCAATATGCCTGATCCTTTCTATCCTTTGACCTGTTTCTGCATTTTGAACCTGTATGTTGTATCTGATCTATGTGTTGTGCCTATATTCCATGTGATTACCAAAATTTTTACATCTCTCCTTCACTCCTTTATTCCTTGTCTCCCCTTTTTGGCTATTTACAATCATTCAACTTTATTCTCAAAATGAATGAAAGAATGATCAAAATTTGTCAAAATTTGTTAATTACCCATAGTATTTACATATCTTCTCCTTTTCTTATTACCCCCCCTATAATATATATATCCTCCTTTTTTGACAATGATGCCAAAGGGTTCTATGGAGTAATACCATGTTTGGCAAAAAATGAGCTATTGACTTCTAGGAGTATCTTTAGAGCTACATCCCAATTGTTTAATGCAATATCCAATGACTTGAGTTGGATTGCAAGCTCTTCTGCTAAGTCCACAAGTCCTTCATGTGTAGAAATATTGGGATCTTTCTTCAGGACTATCTCTACATATAGTTACTCCTTGTGTAGTACTTATAAGTGAGGGGTGATGGAGGATTGGATTTGCATTAACTTAGCTTTTATATTAGTCTCCTCTAGTGATAATACAGCTAGTTCCCTTTGAGTCTGAAGCATCTGAGCAAAATGCTTCTCACTTTGAGCTGGATTGGTTGGAGTTGCATACTAGAAATCTTTAGATTTCTCTCCAAGCTCATTATTTTCTGGCTATTCTCATGTTTAAAGTTTGAAAAATCACATAGTTTATTTTAAAGGGAGAATATATTCCCTAGTACAATTTTAACTCTATCTATTTTCTTAGCTAGGTCAACTTGTCCCAAAATGATAGTATTTGATATCTACTCATTGATCTTACCTTGGAATTTCTTCTCTGATCATTCTATTAGTTTGGCATTGATGTCATGATCCTCATTTGTTACCTGATCAACTATATCTGATAGTTGCTCTATAATTGGTCTTGATTCATCTAGAGACTATAGACTGAAGGCATCCATGAATATGTCCTTGATTTCATTTAATGCTTGCCTATATTTGTAATCCTTTCTAAGTGCCTCTTGTCTCCTTCTTCTATCCAATGCACTCTAAATTTCATTCATCTTCTCCTCCATGAGAGTACTAGATTCATAAGAGGGTATCTTTATTTCTTCATCAAGCTCAAGAATTCCATAATGAATTGTCCTAGCTACCCTAGTGGAGCTCAAGGCTAGTGTTCTAATTTATAATTCTAGTATTCTAGTGCTGGGCTACCGAAGAATTTTTGTAGGAGTACCTATTTTTGGTAGTTCAACCAAAGTTTGTATTGGAGATTCCTCCTTAATCTTTTGTTTCTTCTTTCTCTTTAGCTTTTTTCTCTTCTTCTATCATGCTAGCTGGGGGTGTACCTATTGACTATACTAATTTGTCTTTATCATCTCCTATTGTTGCACTCGACACTTGAAGTGAAACTGTGACTTCTTTTGGTGGAGATGGTGGTGGAAGAAGTAGAAGTTGAGTAGATTGTATGGTCACAGGTGGTTCTTATGTTTTCACCTTGAATTCCTTTTATTTCATTGCTGCCTTCTAGAGTTCATCGGCATTGACCAATATTTGGTTTAAACATAGCCTAGCTACTTGTGTTGATTGGACAAGGATCTTTGCTAGATCATCTGGAGTTAATGGATTGATGTTTTGACTAGAAGTGTTAATGACATCCTTTATCTTGATTGTCTCTATAGGTTTGATGATAGAATAAGGAGGGCTAGGAGGTGGCAGTTGTGTGTCCTACACACTTTGTTCTTGTTGCTCATCTGTACTCTTCTCCTCTTCTTTATTCATTTCCTCCTCCTTTTCTTCTTCATCCTTCTTTTCTTCCTCCACTTTCTTCTCTTCTACTTTCTTCTCCTCTACCTTCTTTCTTCTTGCTTCTTTTATTTCCTTTGTTTTGGCACTAGCTTCTATCTTGTATTGTTCATCAAATACATCATCAATTTTCTTGTAAATAATTTTCCACACTTTTGTGGTTTTGCTCACAACCTCTTCAATTTTGTTTTGTAAAATACTAAATGCCCTGTGTTTGGGATTAAATCTACTATTGTGCCTTTTGACTGCATTTTTTATTTGAATTTTAGTCAAATCAAGAAAAATCCTTGCTAAGGTAGACTCCCTTATTTCTTTCTCAATTTGTAGACAAAAATGCCATTTTCCTCTACAATCTTAAATAATTCCTTTGGCAATGAACTATCTAGTTCAAGAGGTGTATGTTTATATTCTGCCATCATATTATAGACAGATTTCTCTATTTTATTTTGCTCATCCTTTGTGAGCTTATTAAAATCCACATTCTTCAAATCATTTAAGTCTCCATTCCTAATCTTAGCACATAATTTATCAATAGAAGAGTTTGGTACTTACCACTTAAAATTGACTATGGTCTTCTGATTCTATCGTTTCTTCATCTAAATCAGGTTGAGCCACACATTTTCTTCTTTTCTCTGGCTCTTCCCTAGTCTTCTCAGTGGATTTATTTTTCTTTGCTACTTCCTTTTTTCCCTTTCATGTTGTAGATCTTGTAGTAGCTCTAGTTGTAGGCTTCTTGGGTGCAGCCTTTGCCACTTTCTTTGGCTTGGGCTGAGGAGCAAGTGGTGCTTTTGCCTTTCTCTTGGTGCCCTTGGTTTGGATGGATGTTTCCTCAACTTCTTCTTTCCCTACACCTTCCTCTTCATCCTCTTCTAAGCCTTGAGTCAATTTTTGAGACTCTTGTTTGAGCTCATCTCCTTCATTATCATCTTCTTCTCCATCATCACTTATTTCTTCTGCTTCTTCTGTAGTACCTATCTCTCCAATGTCTACCCCAAATTTCTTTTTGATCTTCTTGACCAATTTATCTTTCTTCTTTACTACTGTGCCTATTTTGAGGTCTATTACTACCCTTGATCTAACAACATCATGTGTTCCAAAGTGCTTTACAGTTTTATCAATTTCTTCTACAAGTAGAGTTGTAATAGCTGCTAATGCCTAGTCCATATGAAGTTCATAGCCTAGTGGTCTAAGCCATCTGACTCTAGGGATGACTGCTTATATGCAGGTATAGTCAATATCCACTAGAAAACAAATGTCTTTTTCATGTTGCTCCACTAATGAGACTGGAATTCTCATTCTTTGTTTCATGGATTGTTTGATATCCTCAAAATAACTAGCCATTTGGGCATCAAAATTCTCACCCATCTACTCAATGAGTCCATTTATTTGATCAACAATAGTCTTATTTGGATCTCATCTCACCTTACCTATTGAGGGGAATTCTTTCATAATGTAGAAGAACATGCAAATCAATACTGCACTAAATTTGCATTGAGCCCCTTTTGATTTCCTTGTGGGTCCCAAGTTTTCATTGATTTGCTACATAATCAATTCTACAAGATCATAAGTGTGATTCTTTTCCACTAGCTTGTAGGCAACATCTACAACTATGCAAGGTACACTATTTAACCTGATAGATTTATAAAATTTGTGAGATATAATCCTGATAGAAAAATCTAGTAGGGGGTCTTTGATGGTGTTAATTGTCATACCCCTATTGTTCCATTTGGCACAAGTGTTTTCTCAATTGCCTCCCTCTTATCACTCCTTAGGGTTTTGGGCCAATCTAGGGTTGGGATACCAATGACCCTATGTATAGTTTTATTTTTAAACTTTACTAGCCCAGTTTTTGGCCAAAAAGCTCCATCATGGATTTTGCTCAACACAATGCGTATCCATTCTATTTTAAAAACAATAGGAAAAACTAGGGTTTTGGTTAGACCCTTCTTCTCAACTATGGAGAATTTGTTAGAGTAAATAATTAATTATTTATTCTATTTACTTAAGCTTACTTATGTTAATGCATATTTAGTATTTAATGCATGTTGTGGTGAGTTGTTGACAACACGAGAGTGTGTTCCCTTCTAGCATGTTCCACCTTTTTGTGGAAGAGTGCTTGGTTGTCAACCTTATCTTCTACCTCCTTCTAACTTGTTCTACAAGCTTCCATAAGGCCTTTATAAGTAGCCCCTCTCTTTTTGTATCACATTGCATTCTCATTGTAAATACAATTTCATTTTTTTACATATTTTCTCTCTCATGTTCATTTAGGGTTTTTCCCTAGCTCCACTCTCTTCTCTCCTTGGCTTCCCTTTTATAAGTTATTGCATACAGGTGATCTTGGGTGTCTTTAGAGTGGGATTTTCTCAACTCCAACATGGTATTAGAGCCTTCCTACTACTGCTTCATTGAAGGATTTTTGAAGCTGTGTTTGAAGTCACAAACCCTAGTTTGCTTGTGCTTTTTTCTTCAAATCGAAGGGATAATGAATTTTTGCAGCACATTGGGCTCAAACGGATGCTACCATTTGATCTAGAAGGCCATTTGTAGTCAAGATTCATATAAAACTTTTTGATTTTGGAGACAGAGCTCTGGGAGGTAAATTATTTTAGGGGCAGGCTACCGTACAAACTATACCAAATTTTGGCATAATTTTTTTTATAAAAAAAAAATTAAAAGGTAGGCGCCACCACATGGCTGCCACTATGCCACCCACATAGAGCTCATAGTAGCTGTAGCATGCAGCGCCACCCTGGGCTCCTCGTCCATTGGGTTCTACTTCTGCTCTATCAGCAGTGAACCTCCATCTCCCCACTCCGCCAGTGTTTCCAATCAGCATGCCACCAGTCTCCACACTGCTAGTATGCCCACCACTAGTAGTTTTTTCCCTCTACACCCCCTAACACATGGATAACTCCATTAGTGTTGTTCATTTGTATGCCCTGCACAGTCATCTGTATGCCTCACATAGTCAGTATGTATAGTCAACACATCTGCTGACATCATTCCTACATAATTGCTTACGTCATATTCTTGGTTGCTGACATCATCAAATTGGTAGTTGACATCATCTTATTAGTGACCAGATTTTTTTTTTTGGCAATGACCTGTGATGCTTGTCTGGGTGTCGAATTTAAGCCCGTGTCTATAATTTTCTAGTGAGGGTGTCATTTGGAGTAGTAGTTAGTTTTTTGGCTATAACTTGAGCATACAGAGGTCTCTTTCTGATCTAAAAGAAGTGTCAAAAAGCTGACTCAGAGATGGAAAAATTAGTGCTAGTTTCATGAAATTCTAAGTTTGTTTGAGCTACTATTTTTGTATCAGATTAGAGGCTTGTGTTTCCTCATATTTTGCATCAACAAATCTAGGTTCTTTTCTAGTTTTTTACTTTCCATAGTTGTTTTCTTATGGTATTTGAGGGATATACTTGTATGTTTGTCAGGGGGTGTCTTTCTTTTCTATAATTTACTATAGTTAATACCCTTCTACTTCTTCCTTTTTCTTTCTCACAATGGCGGATCCATTTGTGACCCATCTTACTCCACACAACTATCACACCTCGAAGGCACAAATGACTAGGCTTCTTAGGTCAAGAGGTCTATGGTCTTGTCTGGATGAGAATCAACCTACACTCATGCACACTTTTGAGGTGCTACAACACAAGAAAAATATGGCTGAAGCCATGGGATTGATTGTACTCAACATTCCAATAGCCTGTTGTTTCACTTGGATGGTTTGAACACTCCACGAGCTTATTGGCAGAAATTTCAGTCTTTGTTTGGTCAAGTGAATGAGTTATGAGCACTTTAGTTGGATGCAAAGTTGACATCTTTGATACCTATAAATTTTCCTATTATTGAGGACTTCTTGATGAAGTTCAAATCTCTG
Source organism: Cupressus sempervirens (assembly GCA_028749045.1). Classification (NCBI taxonomy): domain Eukaryota; kingdom Viridiplantae; phylum Streptophyta; class Pinopsida; order Cupressales; family Cupressaceae; genus Cupressus; species Cupressus sempervirens. Next base: position 254,222,782 of record CM053789.1, read on the forward strand.
TGTACACTTTTGTAGGGATGTGGGAAAAACAAGACTGATGATGAGTGTATCTTTTTAATACTCTCCAAGTTGTGAGACCAATATCAGATCTTCTCTTCTACATTTTACTCCACTATGGATGCCTTGGGTGATAGACATTGAATGCCTTCATTTGAGATATTTTGTTATCTATTAACTCGTGAATAGTCCAAGATCAATCAAATGGATTCACTTTCAGGTTCATAGTCACAAGCTTTGCTTACCCAAGATACACAGGAGTAGAAGCTGAAGTAGATATTAGATTCCTTTGGTTCATCATCTTCTAGAAAGAAGGAGAAAAAGAAGACTGAGACTTCTATCTATTCCTATTGTAAGAAGAGACCTCATGATGAGTCACCTTGTTTTCAGAAGAAATTTGATGGTTATGAGAAACTGATTACAAATTTGCAAGCTCTCCTTCAGATGAGCATTGTTACCTCTTCATCTTCTTTTACCTCATAGGGGTTTGCATTTTAGTCTTCTATATCTTTGACATCTACACATGATCTTGGAAAGGGTCATGCATTACAGGCATCCTTTGCATGCTCTTGGATACTTGATTTAGGTGCTTCTCACCATATGACATCTTCTCAAGGTGTCTTCTCTACTCTTGAGGCTTCTCCCATTCCTCATATTTTCATGGGGAATAATGCTGCCCTATCTTTTTGTGAGAAATGTTTAGTTCGCATCTAGGATGGTATATTTAATGATGTATTGTATGTTCCATCTTTGTTTGCCAACCTTCTCTTGATTTCTTAGATTACACACAATAGATTAGGGAAGACAGTTGAGTTTACTTCTGATTCAATGTTCATTTGAGATTGTGTCATAGGAGGCCTTATTGCTATAGGGATAGTTGATTCCTCCACCCGTCTCTACACCTTCTCACACTTTTGTGCACCATCTCCATTTTTGGAGCATGACTCTTCTCTTCCATAGGAGCATCACGTGGTGCAATCAGGATACTTGAACCTCTGTATTGTTCCTAAGATCCCTATTTTGACTACCACACCACATCCAGTTGAGGGCTTTTCTCTTCCACAAGATTCTTCTTTTGCTCTACCTAATCCTCTAGCTTCATTCATCAAGCCTCTAGGTATACTTTTTTGCAGATACTATAGTGGATATTCATGATAGTGTCATTACTCCTACCTTGGGGATTCTATTTCAGGATCCTCATCTTTTTTCCTTTGGGCATCAGTTAGGTTTTCCAGTCTCCCCTCTCATTCAGGGGTTTTCTTGTTATGTGCCTTTGTTCCTTTCGCATTGGAGTTTCATTGGTTCGATCATTTCTATAGGAGCTCCATCATTTTGAGGGGGCTTTGGTGTCTATTCTCATTGGGGGACTAGTTTTATTTATGGTTTTGAGAGAATCTCTTGAGCCATTTCCAGTTGTTGTCCCTAGGGGTTCTTGTTGAGGCCTTCCTTCCTTCATGTTTTTTTAGCATGTTTTACCTCTTTTTGTTGGAGGGTTTTTCCCACGTGGTTTTCTCTCTTTCCCTATTTATAGAGGTTGCATCTCTTTTCATTTTACATGGGTACCTAACATGGCCTTGTTGTCGGGACCCATTCTACATTTTCATCTTAGTTTTGTGAGCTTAAGGCATTCCCCTAAGTTGCACTTAAGGGGGGTGTTAGAGTAAATAATTAATTATTTATTCTATTTACTTAAGCTTACTTAGGTTAATGCATACTTAGGATTTAATGCATTTTATAGTGAGTTGTTGACAACACAAGAGTTTGTTCCCTTCTAGCATGTTCCACCTTTTTGTGGAAGAGTGCTTGGTTGTCAACCTTATCTTCTACCTCCTTCCTGCTTGTTCTACAAGCTTCCATGAGGCCTTTATAAGCAGCCTCTCTCTTTTTGTATCACATTACATTCTCATTGTAAATGCAATTTCATTGTTTTGCATATTTTCTCTCTCATGTCCATTTAAGGTTTTTCCCTAGCTCCACGCTCTTCTCTCCTTGGCTTCCGTTTGATAGGTTATTGCATGCAGGTGATCTTGGGCATATTTGAAGTTGGATTTCATCAACTCCAACAAAATTTATCCTTAAGTTTCCCATTTTCATAGAGCTTATCACATGCATTGAAAATCTCCAAATCTCCTATGGCTCCTATCTTATAGTTGTAGCATTTTTGTACATCCTGAACCATAACTACTTTATTAGGAATCATAGATAGGACACTATCAAGATCATTTTTGTAAGCAACTTCAGGGATGGGTTTTAACTCTGGTTGTCTAACTTCATTACTAACTAGTTGGATTTCTAAACCTTCCTTTCACATTGTAGACTTAGAACCATATGCCATCTTTAACCAAACTAGGGTTTACTATTCAAACAAACTTTTTCAAACTATATAACTCAGCACTTGAATGAAATACCTTATGAATCAATGAAATGGAGTTGGGTTGTTGTTGAATTTCTATAAATCACCTTTTGATCACTAGGAAATTGCTTAATCACTTTACATGTCTTTGCTCTTTGTTCAAATGATAAAAAAGTGAACATTTTTTCACTTTTATGAGGGTTAAAACCTACCATTTATTTCTTTCATGCTTATAGCTGTCACTCAGCTTCCAAAGGTTTTTCCAACTTAGCATCAATTATATTTCATTCACTCAGCAGCTACTATCAAGTCTTACTCGCTAGCTACTAGACTGTTTAACTCAGCTTATACTGGAGTCTAACTAGGTAACCAAAGGTAGCTCAGCATCATCTTTCAACTTTTATCTTGACATCTTAACATATGCAAATTTCTTCTTTGCAATGCACCTATGTCCTTTAGGGCTGGTGTATGATACATATTTATATGTATCAGCCCTTTGTGCCTTTCTAGTGCCTAATTTTTCTTGGGTGAAGTGATGTCTTCATTTGATGTTCCACATTCACCTTTCTTCTACCATGTCTTCTTCATATCTTCCCTGATATGTTCCACATTAACTTTTTCTTTTCCCTTATTAACTTTAGCCTTGGGTGCTTTGACCTTTGTTGGATAGTTCCTATTGATATGACCAGTCTTCAAGCAACTGAAACAAGTAGTTTGATTTAACCATCTACTATAACTTCCCTTAAAGTGTGTCCTTATGCAATTTTCACGAATGTGTCCATACTTTTTGGCAATAGTGATAGTTATACCTGGTGTTGTAATCCCAATTGTAGTGACGTGCATGATTGTTTCCTCTTGCAAGCTAACTGGGTGTCCACATAGGCTTTGATTTGTATTAAAATTATCTATGTCCATATTTTTTTTAGTTGTAGTAGTGACCATCAAATCTTGGTGTCCTCATGGTCTTGGTTCTATAATCTTGTGCTAAATGTCCTTGCTTTTTGCACTTGTGACAGAAGTTTACATTTTTAGGCCTATCATGCTGATGACTATTCTTTCTTTTGCATACATTAGATGTATATCCCTTTTTACCATAGAAATGGCAAGTAGGTTTAGTGTCTTTACCTTTTTTTTTTCTTTGTTCTACAGTCTTGGATGATTCTCATTGTTCAGTGCTGATATATCCAAGTCTTGTAGTGTCATTTCTTGTCCTTGGTGATTTCAGCAATTATTCAAAGTACTTGATGGCCTCATTGGGTTTGTTGTAACTTTTTTCTATTTCCCTTTCTCTCCTCAATTCATTTTTCAATTTCTCATTCTATATATTCAAGGTGTAGATCTCAATATCCTTCATCTTTAGCTCATGATGAGCATTCATCATCTGGCTCAAAGTATCTAACTGCATATTTGAAATCTTTTCAAATTCAATTTTCTTCTCTTCCAATCTATTTATGAGACTTATCTTGTCATCTTCTATCATGGCCTTTTCTTCAATAGCTCTTTTCTTTTGTTCAGTTACTTCACAAAGTAATATGGCTTATGATTCTTGTTCAAGCTTGAGTAATCTGATTTCTTTAGCTTGTGCTCTATTCATCTCCATTAATTCTGCTATTGTTGCATTAAATTCCTTGGAGTCTCCATTGGAAAACACTTGTGAGGTGTCAATCTCCTTGTAATGTATGTCATTTTCAGCAATGGCTATTTCCTTTATTTTTTTCAAAGATTTTCTTAGTTCCTCCTTGGCTTCCTATACTTTGTGTAGAGCTAGTTGCACATCAATCACCTGATTGTTGATGATCTTCCCAAGTTTGAAAACTTCCATCTTCTGATCTTTTCATCCAAGTTGTTAGGCTTCTCCTTATGAGAACCAGCACTTTGATACCAATTTTTGACATGTTTAAATGGGAAGAGTACTTCTGAGAGGGGGGGGGGGGGGGGGGGGGGGGGTTGTGGGGGTGAATTTGAAGTAACCAATTTTTATCCTCTCAAACCCTTAATAACATATAACTGAAATTAACATGCATGCAAGTAAAAATGTAAACAAACATAAAATGAAAGCATGCATCAACACATAACACAAGATATTTTGGTGACCCAAAAACCCTCTAGGAACAAGAAGGTAAAACTAGGTTGGGGAGGACACTCGCAAAAATTACTGCAGGAATGAGTTCAACCACTTCTGATGGTTTGCCTTGTTAAAGGCCTACCTTATTAAAGGCTTTACATTGTGTCAATAGTGACCTATTGAAAGGATTTACAAACACTTTACATGAAGTTTCACCTTGTTAAAGGATTTACATAAAGGCTATTAAACCCACCTAAAACATAGGATTTTCTTGACCTTCTCCAAAGGCTTTCCTACCTAGTTGTTAAGCTAACCTATCATCATAGGATTTCAACCTCTAATACAATTGTGAGAGAGTATTATAACTTTAACCTGATTGAATGCAATCTAAAATTATTGGGTTCAGGCATTTGATCTGCTCTTTCTCTTATGATTCTTGCTTGATATGATCTCTAGATATGTCTCTTGTTCTCTTCTAATCAACTAGATATATAAATGCTATTCTTTGCACTAAGTCTTTTTCTCTTCACACTAAAATTTCACTATAATCTCCCCTTATGCTATTTTCTCCCACACATAAAATGGTGCACTCATCCTCCTTATAAAGAATTTGAATACTTAGTGTTCAGTATGGATCTATGATCCAAATTGAATCTCAAATTCTTGCTCATACTTTGCATTTTTCTTATTGGTTGCATGCCTTCACCATTTTTTTGATTGGTTGCATGCACATTGCATAGGGAATGTAAATGATTCATCCTTATCCTTTTTCTCCTTCAGAATTTGTCTAAGTCAGCTCCAAAAATGGTTCACATCTTATTTTGTGCAAATACAAACTATTATGTTGATTGATGCTCAGCACATACTATTTCTAGATTGCTCAACATCAACTACATTTCCTAGTTTACTTGACACCTATTATATCTTGTATCACTTGGCATATGTTGTTCTAAGTTGCTCTACATCTAAATGATTCTGTTACTTGGCACATGAACAATTCCTATATTGCTCGGCACATACTATACTGTAATCTACTTGGCACTAACAATGACTCGACACCTATTTAAATTCTTGACTCAGCATCTATTGTGTACTCGACATGCATAGTAAAAATGGTTAAGTGTGTTGACACTCATTTGAAAATACTATTTATTTGAGCAACAATTTTAATCTTTCTTAGGTACAAAGTTTCTCCATCGAATTATCCATTCTTCCCTTCCTTTGCATCACATGGTCGAGTGGGTTCCCTCTATGTCATGAGTCTATTGGTAGTCTAGGACCGAATTTGATGGAGATTCTTACAATTCATAAAGTGATCTTTGGTAATGAACTTTTTAATGTCTTATCATGTTTTTCATGAGAAAGAATGAAGCTTGCGAAGAATGGAGTATCTCCTTCTCTTTCGTGGGTTTTCTACCCTTGAAGGTGATTTCTCATAGAGACTAACAAATGAGGCTTGGAAGCTAAGGAAAGAAGGAAGTAAGTTGTTCTATGGATAAGTCATATCTCCATTATAGTCTTTTGCCTTGGGAAGCATTCAAAATTCATCATAGTGGTTAGAATTAGCTCTAGTGAAAAATTCTAAAGCGGCTTGTCCATGGCAGGCTTTTGACCCATGAAGTTAATTTTTCAATAAAGGCATTGGTGAAAGAGAAAAGCAAGTAAGTTGGCCCCTCTTCAACTTTCACAGCCCTTTTGTGATTTTCCAAAACTAAGAGGCATATTGAATTAAAGGGTAAAGTGAAAAAAAGCATGGGCGGAAAAATAAAAATTGCCTTCTCCTTAGTAGGTTTCCAACCCTTGAAGGTGATTTTTTGCATCAAGTAAGAAATAAAGTTCGCAAGAATGTAGGGCACACAAATGGATCACAAGATACTTGAAGATGGTAATGGAAATGTGTTTGTCATAGTTGGAAAAGTATTTTGAGAAAAATCTAGCTTGATGGATATTTCCTTACAAATTACTTTGTTTTCATTTCTTCAAAACTCGGTAAAAAATGAAAAGGTAAAGTTGAAATAAAGGAAAGTTACCATTAAGTCAATGGAAGTAGTGAAAAGACATGGAAATATACATTAGAAACTCTCGCATTTACTGATCTAATGGATTCATCCTTCAATTCAATCATGTGGTGTGGATCCTAAAAATTAACGGATGGATTGGAATACCTATATAGAGGGAAATATAATGGTTTTACGAATCACTTCTTTTCTTGAACTATTATATTGCTAAAATTGTGTAGCATTTTCAAATTTCTTGTCTTGTGAATTCAGTTCTTTGTGCCTAATCTAGATTCAAAATTTCAAATTATCCTATATTATGATATAATGGCAACTAGATTCACTGGGTTTGATGGACTAAGTGGGATCAAGTCCAGATTGTAAAGTTTCACAAATACTTCACTCCATTTCTACAACATGCAAGACTTTCAAAGGAGGTTTAGGTCAGAGCCAATCCACCCTATAACTAAGAAACTTTGAGGGAGCAGACTAGTTGAGGTCGCTGGATTTTTGGTGGTGGTTCAATCTCCTAAGTTAATTGTTCAATGTATAAATCACTACAACCTAAATACTAGACAAATCTTGTTGCCTGATTATACTATGCTAATCTTGATTGATAGGCAAATTGTTGTGAATTGCCTCAGAGTCTCAGAACGAGAAGTATTCTTAGAATTGATAGTAGGAGGGGCAATGTCTGAGTTCTCCTTGAAGAAAATGGTGTGGAGAAAAACATTTATGAGGTCTTGGTTTTAAAATCCATGGGGCTCTAAGAGTAAGGTCCCTAAGACTCTTTTCGACACTGATCTAAAGCTTAAGATCATTGACATTTTTGTTCTCTTACACAAATTGAAAGGTGAGGTAGAAGCACTTAATTTTGTTCAACAATATTTCTTTTTGGTATAGATTAACTATTCAAACACACACTATGTTGATTGGGCCTACAAGGTAAGTGAGCATTTTTCCAAAGCCCTTAGTGCCACAAAGTTTTACAACACATTGTACATGCCTTCATTTTTTATTTACATGTTAGCATCTCTTCAATTGTGGCTAGGATTTCCAAGATTAGAAAATTTTCCTGATGATGTAAAATGCTATGAGTTCTACCCATGTTTGTAATTATAGAGTAGTTATGTAGAATATGTAAAAGTTAATGATGCATTTACAATGAGGATTTGCAAGGAACTCCAAGGATTCCTAGAAAGGAGATTCAACCTAGAAGTGATGGCAACCATTAGTCAAATTGAGAATTATTTTATCCAGTTCTCAACCTTTTCCTATTTGCATCTTGTAGCTTTTGATGGATTCCCTTTGAAGCTACCTAGATAACCAAGTGACATGATCATGTTGATAGAGATAATGAGATAGGTGGTCCAAATGAACATGCTAAATGGGATCCTGAAGAAGAAGGGGTATGAATTCTCCATGAAGTTTGGGGCTTATAGTTGCTAGTCTCGATCTAATGCGAAGAACATGCTCAAGGCCTTTGAGATGAAATAGAAATTGGAAGCATATGAGGTCACAAGACCTATGTTCAATCCTAATGGATATGAAAATGATGTGTTACAAATTGGGAGTGTGATCAAACATGTTACCACTATAGAAGATTATTGGGTAGATTGCAAGGATGAGTTGGAGATCTCAGATCATGCTTTCGCTAGGCTCATGATGGAACAAGTAAAGACATATGGTATTGATCTCAGTGTTGAAGGATTGCAGGATGATGGGAAAAATATGTATAGTAACACATATTTAACTAAGATAAGGAACACTCCTATCAGTTTAGAGCCTTATGTGGATGTAGAAGAAGACTTTTATGTCATGATGGCCCAAATCATAAAAAGAACTAGGAAATGGGTTGAATGGACAACTAAAAAGAGTTGGAGTAATAGCATGACTACTCAAGCTTCTTCAGCAACTGCTACTCCCACTTCTTCACATAGTTTCACACCTAGTATAATAACATAAACCAATCAAGGACCAACTCATCCTATAGAAAGAGGTGATCAACATCCAAAAAAGAATGTTTCAATAACTTAGACTTGTCAATATGGTTCTCTACCAATTATTGGAACCCAAGCTGGTGTTGAAGAAAATAATATGGAGGAGCCAAAGGATAGTGCTTCCACTCTAGTCTCATCCCTTCATGCCACTCTATTTCCATCTCCTCACACTACTCTAGTTTCTTCTCCTCATACCACTCTAGTTCCATCCCCTCATCATAGCTATATTCCATTAGTAAGTGCTTCACTTCTGAGGCCAAGTTGTTTCCCTATAAAAATAGTAGATTTGCTGAATGGAAAGAGTAGTAGCAGTGAGTCTATTGAATCTAATGATGCAATAAAAGAAACCTAGGAGGTGGAGAAAAGTCAGAGCTCTTCTAGGCTCATTTCCCAAGATCCAAAGAATCCTTTCTCCTCAACTACAATGGTGGTGACCCTAGATAAAAAGAAGATGTTTAACATAGAATCACTTGGGATGACCTCCAAGGTAATAGGTACTAATTCTTGGTTGGAGGAAACTTTGGAAAGGAAGAGAAAAAGGAGACATGATGGCATCCCTACCAAGGATGTTTCTATTGTAGTTTATTCTAGATCTGCATTGACCAAATTTAAGAAGTAGAAGACATTGTCCATACTTGGGCAAGATCCAAAAATAGGGCACTTGAAAATGGAAATAGCCAAACAAAAAAAAGGAGGAAGAATTGAGGACATGACAACTAATGATTTCACTTTGCACTCAATTGATCATGGAGAGGCTAGACACGATACAAAGGTTAGCTTGTGCAGGTCAAGTAATGAAGTAATAGAAATAAAATTAGAAAGTCTAAGGCTATTGAAGATTAGGATGAAGGCCAATATAGAAGAGTTGAACAAGTTCATCAGGCAACTGGTCACCCCCATGACAACTATTTCTAGTATATCAGTGACCAAGAATCCTACTATAGCTAAAGTGCAAGCCAAAATTTCCCAGCTTTAGGAAGATAGACACTTCGGTTAGATCAAAAAATAATGGATTGAGAAGTTCAAATCAGAAGGAGTTTCTATCATAGAAAAAATTGTTAATGTTATCCTTAGACTAGAAATAGAAAAGGATAACCTCATATCAAATAGCAATACTCTGGCTAGAGAAAGGGAAAAGTGTGATGATTGCATCTCCCTTCTAAAGATGATCATCACAATGAAAGCAAAGGAAGTAGTTGAAGTGTAGATCTTGAAGAAGGGAAATGAACCTCTGTTCGAGTAGCTTCAAAGCATGTAGTTCGATCTAGAAATGATCTAGCTAGCTAAAAAGGTACTCAAAGAAATAGAGGATAAAGAAAAGAAGACTCAAGATAGAGGATTTGAACTCCTAAAAGGGTTACACACTGATTCACAAACTAGTGGCCAAGACAAGGCCCTCATTGGAATAGATGTAATGGAAGGAAACTTTTCTATATTTTTGGATAATTTGTCAAGAGTGACTTCTTGTAGTCAAAATAGAGTCACAAAACTCCAGACACTCAGTAGATGTATACACGTGGCTATGAAGGAGTTGCCAAATTACTTGAATGTTGTGAAGAAGCTGGCTAGGGAACATTCAAAATGGCTCATCAGATTCACCAACATACACATGCCCAACCATGAAGAGCTAATTTCAATTATAGTTGCTACTAAGGCATATAGAGATAAAACATAAAAGGGGAAGAAGTCTAAATGATTTACATTATGCCCTTTTTTCATTTTCTTTTGTATTGTAATATGAAAAATTGGCATCTTTCCACTTGTCATTTTTAGAAGATGAACCAATTAAGCTTCTATTGTAATATTCATAGTGAAACTCTATATGTATGAAATTGAAAGATTAATGAAAGGTTAACAATTTTTTGGCGTGACATCCTTGATGTTGCAAAGACAATTAATGGTATTTTGTGTCAATTATTTCCTATTCCATTTTCTATCAATTCTAGTTTTTGTTTTCTCTTTTGTCTAAATTGAAGCAAGAAAAGAACATAATTTCAGTCCCTTGTTTTGAGATAGAGAACAAATGTGATAAGAATTGTTATTTGTGATAAGAATTGTTATTGTTTGTTCAAAGAGAAATCTCTTTAAGTTTTTTCCCCTTAACTACCTATAGTTTAAATTTGAGCTAGCTAAGTTGAATGTTGGCTGGAGTGCTATTAATCCTCATGAATACATAATCTGTGTGGGTTCATGAACTTAATCAAATCTTCAAAAATCTTCATTTTGCCTAAGTTAGATTCTATTTAGGTCTGACTTGGTTTTACCTCTTCTATTCTTGGGTCAAGAACATACCCCGAATTAGCTTTAGGAACAAAACATAATTCATTGAAAATATAACATAGGGAGATGTACCTATCAATTCAGAAAAAAGCATGTTTATCCGTAAGTAGCTTTTCAGCTGTTTGTAACCAGATATTGTTCCAAACTTGGGTATTAAAGGGTCATAATCAAAAGAATGAATATGTTTACCAACACAAGGTCACATTTAAAAGTGTATTTTGTGACCTTTAACAGGGTTGTCTCCTAACTAATCTCACTTCAAAAAAGTGAAAATTGGTGATGTTTATTTGTTTTATTTCCTAAATTGGGTTTCCATGTTAAATCCTAGTGAAAAACTTGTGTGGATGTTCTATGTGATGATTTTAATGTTTACATTATTTGAGTCTATTATATTTAAGATAGTGGAAAACTAGTTGATGTTACTAAAAGTTAACTATAGAGACTAGGCTATTGATTAACTCCCTCTCTTAGTTATTCTAAACATTCTAACAATTGGTAATAGAGAACTAGTGCTTGAAGAAAAAAGTTTGAAGGTACTCAAAGGTAAAGATCATGATGTACAAAAAGGAGGTACCAAAGTTGAAAAAAGAGAATTTTCCTGCATGGAAAATATTGATGAGGCTACACATAGTTGGAATTGGTGATGTTGCACTAGATTTTGTTAGAATGCATATGTGGATATAAAAAAAGTCCTTTTGATTGCTCAAAAACTAAAAGAGAAGTAAGAACACAATCATGCAATGTTGGAAATTGCATCAGCCCTAAGTTATGCTAACTTTAATGACATAAAAGATTGCAATAATGTAAAGGAAATATGGGCTATACCTAAGACCATATATGGATGATATGATAATGTTGTGAGAGCCAAATTAGGAAGCTTGAGAGGTAAATTTAATGAAATGACAATGACAAAAAATGACAATATAGTTCTTTCCTATGCAAGAATCAAAGAGGTTGTCAATTCTATTAGAGGTTCTAATGGAAAGATCAAGGATACAATAGTAATAAGAAAGGTATTGGGAACTCCACTTCCTATTTATGTTATTAGAGTTTCTCTAATATAAGAATTGAGATGTATTCTAGGTAATACCCTAACACTCAAAGGTGTGATTGGAAGTGTTGGAATTCTTTTATAATAACTAAGAGGAGGGGGGTCAATTAGTTATTCAAAGTCCAATCCTTTCACAATTTAGTGAACCCATAAAACATTCTTAACCATGCCTACATTCATTGTGTGTTAACCAAAACTGATATGTTACTATAAGATTAACATGCAGAAGTATAAAGCATAAAACAAAACATAACCATCAACACACTTGACACAATAATTTAACATGGAAACCCAATATGGGAAAAACCACCAATAACATGCTAATCCTTTTTCACTCTTCTAAAGTGATGCCTTGTTAAAGGTCAACCTTGTTAAAGCTTACAACACACACTTTTAAATGTGACCTAGTTAAGTGACTTCAATCACCCTATTAAAAGTGAGCCTTGTTAGAGCAATTTAGGCCATTCATTTGGAATTCCACCGTATTAAAGGATTTTCCAATGACTATTAAGTCAACCTTACTCCAGAGGATTTACCCTAATCTGATACAATTGTTAGAAACTAATAGTAGAGCTTTGATCTGATACAACTTACAACCTTACTTGTAGATTATAGATCACTATTTACTCCTCAAATCTTCTTGGTTTCCAATCTTTTCAGCTTTGATAGCTTGTTCACCCTTCAAGAATTCATCCTCTTTAAGCCTTCTTTCTTAGTTTTCCATTATAGACTTCACTTGGGTCACTTGATGAAGAAAACCCTCTTCTTTCTCCTTGTTAGATTTTTGCATCCAAAACTCTCTAACCTCTAACCTTTTTCCTTCATGACTAGATATCCTTGCATATAGGAAATTAGAACTCTTTTTCCCACTTATTATCCATCACAAAAATTAGGGTTTTAGATGGATTAGGTAGGATACAATAAATCTACCCCATATCTTGTCTTTTCTACTAATTTCTCCTAAAATCCATTTGAATCTTCCTCCAAAATGGTTTACATAAGATTCTATGCCTCCAACCCATAAATCTTATCTTCCTCCTAATTCACAAGTTTCAAGAAAACAAACTTGTCAACTTTTACTTAGTGAATCTTTGATCTTTTTTATTATGCAACAACTCAACACTATCAATTTACTAATGCTCAGCACATTCTGTGTTACTCGACATCTATTGTAAAATCACTCGACATCGACTAGATTTTACTAGTGCTAAACATCAACTAAAAATCACTTGGCATCTACTATCTTGCTTGGCACCTACTGTCTTGCTCGACACCTACTAACTTACTTCACACCTACTAACTTACTCTACATCTGGTAGAAATTCCTCTCATTCGGCTCCAACTAACTCTTTGCTCAACTTGCACTAACTTTGCTCAACACCTTCTATCAACTTGATCAAGCTTAGCAAATGAACTATGTCCAACCTTATTCTTCTAAACTTTATAAGTGTAGTCAATCATTTTGTAACCTCAAGTGGATCATCAATACATTATGTTATTACTATCTTAACTATTTCTTACACTTCAATACATAATCATAACTCAACCTTTCCTCTAGGTACTCTTGTTACAGCTTGTTGATCAAAACGTCCTCATCAATCAACTAAGTCATAGTGCTTGAAACATATAAGCAATTTTCTTAACAAGATATAATAGGTTTGACATCAATGAAAAAACAATGATTGAAAACACATAGTCTTCTTTCAACAATCTTTCCATTCAAATGATCTTTTCAATCATATATCAACAGTCTCCCTCTTTGGCATTGACAACAAACCAAATTGATCAACTAGTCAAACAAATAATAACTAACTAGGTTAAAATAGTAAGGTAATACCAAAAAGAAAGTTTGTGAATAAAACTTCTCCCTCTATCAATAATTCCCTCTCAGGTTACAAAATATAAAATTCTCTTCTTCCACGGATCAATAGAATATCAGAATATCTCCCTCTTTTGTTTTTTGCTTTCTCCCTCTTTCTTTCTTTCAGTTTTCTAATATTCAAATTTGCTCCTCTTGTGCACTATGCTTTCTATGTACTTTCTCCCTTGATTTTTTCTTTGATCATCTCCCTCTTGATCAGTATGCACTTGATCAGTTTACTGTACTTTCTCCCTCTTTGATAACAATGCCAAACTTTAATATGCTAACTTCAATTAAAAGCAATAAATTACTAACATTTAAATATACCGAAACTTAAAAAATATTAATTTCTATTAATTAACTTTACTAATATTTATACACATTTAAATTAAATTACATGACATAACAATCTAATATTTTAAAACTTTATTGACAATCTAAACTAACCTAAACATTAACTACCAACTAATACTATTTGAACTAACATCTTATTACATACAAAAAAAAAAAACTTAATTAATGAACATACTAACTACACTAATAAAAACATATTTAAAAAAACAAACGAACTAAAAAAATAATAAATGAAAAAAAAAACATAGTAATATCTTAACTCGAGTAACCTATCTACCCAAACTAACATCTAACTAACACTCTTAACTATCCCCACTAACCTTCTACTCTGCACCCCCCCTTACCCCATGTGGGAGCCCACTTTTTTAGACTTGGGCGCAATTCCAAGTGGGGTTGCATGGGGATCCAAGGACAACAAAGGAAGTTGCTGAGATAAATAGCATGGGGAGGAGTAATTAATAAAAGCACTATCAACAAGCAATGGCCAAGGGTTAAGCCCTTAATAAATGCATTGACTTTGAACTACCCACCTTGCACGTTGACCAAGGAGTTAGAAAGGAATGCAGCCCAAAGGGTATAAAGGTAAGTACGCCAGGTGAGTGGAGTGGCCTATTTAAAAATAATAATAGTTTTTAATTTCAAACTTTATCAAACCTGCCCCATTTCAAATATGCCTCCCCCCCATTTCAAAAGCAAGGATGCACTCAACACATGGCATCTTTGGTATATGCAAACATAGGATTTTGTAGGTATCTTCAATTTTCTCCCTCTATCACCTTGCTTGTGAGTAATTTTAAATTCTAGCTTTGTGATACTTAAGGCAATTTCCTAAAGTAAGATCCATTGCATCAATTTGTATGAAATGAATGTCAGCTTGTTTCATGTAGGGTACTCCTTCTATCTTGTACATAGCTTTTAATAGGGGTATCACCCCTAGTTTACCTCTCAAATACTCATAAGCATCCTTAGGTAATGCTTTGGTGAAGATACCAACAATTTTCTCCTTTGTGTTAATATATTCCATCTTCACCTCTTTATCTTGAACCAATTCCCTTACATAATTATACTTTACTACAATGTGCTTTGTCTTTGTATGCATTGCAAGATTCTTTGATATATTTATAGCACTTCTATTATCACAATAAAGTGTCACTGGTTCAGTGATCTCTTCCTTCATTCCATTTAAGAGTTTTTTAATCCATACAATGTTTGTGGAATTAATAACAACAAAAACATACTCTGCTTCAGTAGTAGATTGGGAAGTACAACTTTACTTTTTGCTTGTCCATGTAACAAGTCTTCTGCCTAAGAAAAATGCTCCTCCATTGGTTCTCTTTCTATCATCAATATTTCTAGCCTAATCAACATCAGTGTAGGCTTTTAGTTCAAACTTTTCATTTTTCTTATAGTATAAACCATACTCTTCTATTCCTTTCAAGTATCTCATTATTCATTTTATGGACATCAAGTGATTCTCTCTAGGGATAGTAGAGAATCTAGCAACTATCCCCATGGATAATGCAATATTAGGTCTGTTGTGTACTACATATTGCAATTTTCCAATCATGGATCTGTATAGTGTTTGATTAACCTCAGCTAAATCATCATTCTTTGATAGCTTGAGTGATATTACTATAGGTGTACTCATTGGTTTCAAATCCTCAAGTCCAAATGTCTTCAATATCTCCTTGACATATTTTTATCGAGTGATATATATACCATATTTCATTTGATAGATTTGGAATCCCACAAAGAATTTGATCTCACCAAACATTGGCATTTCAAACTCTTGCTTCATCTGATTTGAAAAATCTTTACACAAAGCATGTTGTCCACCAAATATGATGTCATAAAAAAATATTTTAGATAATATAATATGTTTTTCTTTATCTATCTTCATGTACAAATTGTTGTTATCATCTATCCTTTCAAATCCAATCTTAACAAGATAAGTATGAACTTTCACACCATGTTCTTATTGTTTTTATCCACAAATCCTTCTAGCTATTCTATGTAGGCCTCTTCTTCTAATATTCCATTTAGAAACATAGACTTAACATCCATATGATAAACTTTGAAACCTTTATATGGATCATAATCAAGCAAAATTCTTAATCCTTCCATTGTTGTAATAGGAGAAAACGTTTGACCATAGTCAATTCTATCTTCTTGTGCATACCCTTTGCAAACTAGTCTTTCTTTGTTTCTTGTTACTTCACCATTCTCATCTATCTTGTTTCTGAATACTCATTTTGTGCCAATCACATTCTTGTCTTCTGGTCTAGGAACTAGGCTCCAGATATTGTTCTTTTCTATTTGTTGAATTTCCTCTTCCATAGCCTAGTACCAGTCATCATCTTCTAATGCATCTCTCACTGTCTTAGGTTCCTTCATGCTTAAAAAACATAATTTAATTCTTAACCTATTTCTTTTCATTGGCCTTCCATCTTTGTCTCCAATGATTTGATCTTAGGATGGTGTCTTTTGACATATTTGGATAGTCTAGGCTCAGTTCTTGTGGCTGCATTCTATCTCTTAGCTTTAGTATCACTATGTGCATCTATGTCAGGTGTTTCATCATCTCTTTCATGTGTGGTAATCTCAGAGTCAGATTGTGCATTCTCTTCATTCTGTAACTCGAAATTCATAGGATGTGACTCCATAGTTGTTGAAACTTGATGTTGGCTTTCTACATGATTTGTAGCATCTTCTTCAATAGGCATTCCTTCATAATAGTATAAAAATGTCATGTAATATTTTGGTTCTTTTGTAGGTTTAGCTTCATGTGCTTCTATATCCTTATCAAAATTCACATTTGCACTTTTCACAATTTTGTTAGTGTTAGTAATTCTTATGGAGTAACCAAGGAATATACCTTCTTCACTCTTTGCATCAAACTTTCCGCTCCTAAAATCTTTAAGAATATCATTTTCTTCCAAATACCTTAAAATATTTCGAAATAGGATGATGATCATACAATAGTGTTGGAATTATGATATATTTTTCATTAGTCACAACACTTATTTGATTATGACTACTTATCGAGCTCATCACGTAGTCTACAGTTCACACCGAGCATTCAGCGGTTACCTTATAAATTCTGCAGGTAAACAGTTGATACTGAGCATTCCTTTGGAAATCGAGCATATGGGCAGTTTAGTAGTATTTACCAATTTCATAGTGGTTACCATGCAGAATAGTGGTTACTAAGCAGAATAGTGTTCTCTGAGTAGTTAGTGGTTACCGAGTAGAACAGTGTTCCCCAAGCAGTCAGTACTCACCGAGTCATTAGAAGAACTTAGTGTTTACCGAGTGATCAAGGTAAAAAAAGAACTTAGTGTTTACCAAGTGATCAAGGTAAAAAAAGAACTTAGTGTTTATCGAGTGATCAAGGTGAACAAAGAACTTAGTGTTTACCAAGTGATCAAGGGAAACAAAGAACTTAGTGTTTACCGAGTGACCAAGGTACACAAAGGAATTGGTGTCTACTAAGTGAAGAAGGTTATCAATGGATTCAATTTTTACCGAGTGACACAATATTCACCAAGTTACCAATGGTTACCGAGTTCCAAGATACTTAGAATGATTAGTATGGACCGTGCCTCTACTCTTACTAAGTGCATGACAATGTAGTGTATTGTAGTGGATGCTAAGTATCAGAAGGTCACCAAGTCAGTTTGTGGAACCTGAGTTTTCTACCACCTGGCCGACTCTGTAATTCTTGTTCACTTGTGTTTGGCCGACCTTGCCAGTGTAAATATTAGAATGGTATATATCATTTGAAATGATGAGATGTTGAATATCATTGGTTGTGGTGTGTTGCAATAATTTGAGAAGAGGGAAAGCAAATCACTAGCAAGAACAGGGGAATACAACAAGGTCAACATTGATACAAAAAAGATATATCCATCACATCAGGTGATTAGAGGACAAAGGATCTTATCAAAAATTAGTTGTAAACCAGATCCACTACTTCATCCTAATAGGTGAATCAGTTTTCTAAATCCCTTAACAAGGTAGACTTGACAGTCTTTTGTAAATCTCCTAACAGAGTGCATACTTCATTGTATGTTTGTAAATCCTTTAACAAGGTGGATCTAGCAATCCTACTTGCTCGTAACAGGGCAGATCATCAGAAGTGATCATTATAAGCCTTAACCAACCAACTTTATACTGTAGTATTGAAGTTTTGTGGGCATCATCCCCACCCCAATTTTACTTTCTAATTGGAAGGTTTATGGCTCACCAAATCTTGTGTTCATGTGTTACAAATTCTTATCTTTTCATGCATACAATAGATTAGATGGATGAATGGTAAAAATATTATTATGCAGAATTGAATTAAAGTTTTAGAGTTACTGATTCACCCCTCCCCTCTTAGTAACCTTGTTAGTCTAGATTATTTCCAACAATTGGTATCAGAGCATTGTGATTCTCGGGATAAAATTTTGACAGCTTGAGCAAAGATCAAGGACAATGGAGATATTCAAACTTGAAAAATCTATTGAGAATGAAAAGCTAGATCTGGAAATAGCCATGACTCAACTCAAAGAAGCAAAGGAGCATCTTTCTCAATCTTTGAAAAGAAGGAAGGAACTTGCAAGACAAATGAATGATCATTAGTATATTGAAGAAAGGATTGAAGACCTTTTACCATCAAACAGTTCAAATGAAGCTAATGAAGCAATCAAGGAACTCCTAGCAAAGAATGGTTCTTTGCAAGAAGAAATAAGAAAGCTCAAAAGAGAACAAGAAGTCCAATCCATCAGGTTATGTGAAGTTTTTGAACAGAGACACAAGTAAAATGAAGACTTAGAGGTAAGAAATAATCTATCCCTTCAGCGTGAAGATCTTATAGGACAACTATCTAATGCAAATGAAGAAATTATGAATCTAAGATCTGAGAATGAAAATTTGAGAAATGATTTAATCACTGAAAGACAAATCAATGCAAGGTTACAAAGTGATCTGAGATCTAAAAGACAAATCAATGAAAGTTTGAAAAATGACTTAAATGTTGAAAAAAAAGTCAATAAAAGGATGATAAAATCTCAAGCAGATATGGATCAATTGAATTTGCAAAATGAGCAAAATTTTCATAGACAAAAAGGTAAAGCAGACCTTGGATACAATGAAGAAGGTGAATCTTCCAAACAGGGTACTCAAAAGAATCAAAGACCTACTTGCAATCATTGTGGGAAGTTAGGTCATACATCTAATAGATGTTGGAGCAATGGTAAAATAAAATTCAATGGTAAATGCTATAATTGTAATCAGCATGGTCACAAAGAAAATGAATGCAAAGAAAAACCAAAGTTTGAAGGCAAATCTCACAAATGCAAGAAACAAGGTCACAAGAAATCTGAATGTAGATCTAAATCACTCAATCTAGCAGAACAAATTGTCAATCCATTATTTGGTTGGGACTACAATACTTGGTGTAGATGTCACTATTGTGGAGAATATGGACACATTGGAATAAACTGTGCAAGGAATCACTTAAGGAAGAAAGATACTACTATAAGATGTTATACATGTACTAAAATTGGTCATATATCCAAAAATTACATGAACATAGGAAGAGTTGAAGATGAAAAGAAAGCCAGAGATAATAACATTCGAAAATAGATGAGACAACAGTGGATTCCTAAGTCTACCGAGCTAGAAAGTTCAAATGATGGTAATGTCACTCAAGAAATGGATGACTCCACCATTTCTAATTAGACTCATCAAGAAGGACTAGGGACTACATCTTCAAGCAATATCCTAAAGTAGTTCCAAAATGTAGAAGTGCAAATGAAAAATCAGTATTTCAGATACAAGACATAATTTATTGTGGTGCATCTACCGAGCAAGGTTGGTTTTAGAGTTAACTGAGCTAGGTCGGTAATGTGAAAGGTTTTGTTTGTTCATCGAGTTGTAAGGTTTACTGAGTAAGTTGGTGACTATTTGACAAACGCTAAGTCATCTCAGCTACCTTTGTACCCGAGCATTAATGGCAAAATTTTCATCAAAAGGGTAGAATTTGATCTCATTTTTCACTACAAATTTAGAATATATAGAGCAAAGAAGTTTCCAAGAGTGTGAAAGTGAGTTCAAGCGCTTTGAAGCAATTTTCTAGTGATGAATTTGTTTAATGAAATCATTCACTCATCGAGCAGCAATGCCATCCACAAGCACCAACAATAGCAAGGCAAAGAGAGGTTCTCAAAATTCTTGTGAAGTTAGTAGAATGGAAAGCACATAGTTTCAAGCTCGTTCCTACCATAGCTGAATCACTTGACCCACATGGAGCCCAATCAAAAATTCCACCAAAGGTACTACTTATAAATGACATTCATACTCATTTCAAATGCACTGTTTAAGAGATAGGGACACTAGATATGGATAATGCCCTAGCCGAGTTGTGTGTGGATGGAACCCTCAAACCCAAGTTCAAACATCTGGAAACCAAAGGTTTGACCCATATCCCGCACCTGCCAACGAACTTTAAAATGAAATGGATAAGATACATTTTAAGCCATGTGCATAATGGTCAGTTGTGGTTAGAACAACCCATCCTGATAACGAAGAAAATGATTCATAAGATCACGGGTTTTCCAATGTTAAGCAAATCAAAACCCACCAAAACCCTAAGTTAGGATGAACTTCAGAAGTTAACTATAGCTGAATGGGATGGTAGAGGATTAAAACCTAACAATGTATCTGATATAGAGCTAAGATTCAAAATTTATTTAATTGCATATAAGATGTATAGTTCTAGCAGATTGAATAGCGTGCCATGTGAGGCCGTAGATTTAGCCTATAAGGTTGTGAAGAAAAACATGGAGTTTGACCTAGCAGATGTGCTACTAAAACAACTTAATAAAAAAATATGGATAGTATAAGGACCTCAAAAACCAACTCTTGTAAATTTGGTTCTTGATTAGTTTGTCTATTTTTCTATGTACAAAAGTTTTTCCCTTCAAAAGGTACAGTTGTATGGAGGAAAGATATTCTAGTTTTATATCAAATAAATGAGTTTGTAGCAGAGATGGGTGAAAATTTTGATAGTATTATGGATAATTATTTTGAAGACTTCAAAGAGAGAATGAATAAAAAATTCAAAATTTCTTCCAAGCTTGTTGAGGACTACAAAGATAATGTGTGCTTCATGGTTGACTGTGACAAGGTATACATTCAGGCAGTCAAACCCCGAGTTACATGGGTAAAACCTCTTCCTTATGAGGTAAATATTAATGAAGCTAGAGATATTATAGAAGCACTAGTAAATGAGCCAGTAGACCCTAGGCAACAAATTTTTGGAACTTATGATGAAGCTAAGGCTAGAATTGAGCTTAAAATCAAGCTACCACAAGCCATTAGTTAGGGTAAGAGGAAAATAGCCAAATTGAAAACTTCTACAAGTCCTCTTATGCTCATCGAAGGAAGAGGTGAAGATGAAGAAGGTGAAGAAGAAGAAGGAGGAGAAGAAGAAGGAGAAGAAGAATCTATAGAGGAATAGCCAAAGAAGAAAGGTAAGGTAATCATCACCAAACCTAGGAAGAATCCTACTGCAGTGTTTACCAGAAGAACTAGGAAAGGTAAGCAGGAACCTATACTAGTTAGGCCTACACCCACATTCGAGCAAAGGCTCAAAAAATTGGAGGAAGGAGTTGGCATCACATATTTCAAAGCATTGAAATTTGAAACTAGAACTAATGCTGAGAAAATGCAGATTGAGGAATTGGTACTCAACAAGATGGGTAAATGGAAATACTCCCTAGACCAGATTGCCTCTCAAATCTCAAAATAACTACTGGAGAGATTGCAACTGAGATGGGAGTTAGCCACCCAAATGGTAAAAGATATTTATGAGAAATCTCTGAAGAATCTCCGACCAAGTCTCACTGGAGAAAAAGTAAAAGCTGAAATGAAAAACCATGAAGGTAAAATGATGATCGGATTCCACACTTGTTTGATTTTGATTAAAGACATTGAACATGTTGTAAATGATGCTACAAACATGTGGAAAAACATCTATCATCTACATAAGCCCAATGTAGACCCAGTAGAAATCAAAGATGATGATAGAAACAATGATGATGAGCTTGATAGCACTCCATCTACCACAGTCTCACCAGGAGAGCTGCATGCACTGATGGAAGATAAAGAGGAAGAAGCCAAGGAGGAAGAAGCTAAAGAGGCAGATAAGGAGGAAGATGATCTGGTGAAAATTGTAGCAGCAGTTATTGCATCCCTTCCTCATTGTCCACCTAAAACTTTGATATCATCAAGGTTCGAGTCAGTTTCAACAGGTTTGGTCACATCTACATCAGATATATCATCTACACCTACGACATCTCAGCTCTAGGTATCATCAATGGAAGTGTCTACCACTTTATCTAACGAGCTACATACCTCCACTTCATCTACTGAGCTGCAGGAAACTTCTTTAGTTACCAAGTCATCCACTGCAGCAGTCACCACATCAGAAGTATCTACTTCTCCTGCAGTATGTATAATAAGTTTTCTAGTTTGCTCTCCAATTTTGACAACTTCAGCTACATTAGCACCAATTTTTGCACCAGTAAGCTCCTCAATTGTAAATATTCCAGTATGCACATCAATTCTAGGAAGTATATCAATTTTGGATACATTTAGCCCTTCTCTCAGTCTTCCTTTAGTTGGTCCTATTCTAGTTTTGACAGCCAGTCCAACCTCATCAACCATTGTCTCTGTTTTCAAAGACAAAGATGTTAGTACAGTAGAAAAACAAAAGACTCCATTAAAACTTCTACTTATAGGCAAGACAATTGATGAGGATGTAGACTTGGATACTGAAATTGTCATTCCAAAGATAAAGATAGATACTGCTTTAGTTGATGAACTAAGACTACTCAGTCAGCGCATAGAACTAAAGGAAAAGTAGAAACAACTAAGGAATGAGAGAGATGGAGAGTTTAAAATTATTGATGAAGCGAAAAATATAATTACAGAGGCTATAGGTGTTGATGTTGATACTTCTCAACACATTTTTCTATAATTAGAAGAGGCAGTAAATAAATTCAATGAGGATACCTCCAGTCAAGAAAATTTGATAGAGAAGGTAGAAAAGAAGTTTGATAATAAGGTGCTTGAGCAGATTGCTCAGCATATAGCAATAAAATAGGTTGAATTAACCACAGTTTTGACCAATATTAAAAATTCTTTTAATAATGTAACATCTCTTTTTGCTAAGCTCTATGATGTTACCGAGTATACTAAGGAAATAAGAGAGCAATTGAACAAGATAGATGAGGATCTGAAGGCAAGTGCACAACACCTGAAGCTTGACCCCAGTTCAACCTCATCTCATCACCTCAGGATCAATTTTTTATCAAAAAAGGAAGTAGAATTACTGAGGGAAGAGTCAAGGATCCGATCTACATTGTTAGATATTTCGAATATGATGCTTCCCATCATGGACACAATGCAAAAGCACATTGCACATTCAAAAACATTGATCCATGACAACAATTTCTCCGTCGTAGACCATGTGAGTGAACTCTTTGTAAAAGTTCAAATAGCTCTATCCACATGAAAAATCCTACAAGAGAATTGGGACAAGAATTTTCAACTTATTCTTTAGGTACATTCAGAGTTTATCTCACATTTTGGTGTTTCTCTGTAAATACATTATTTTTTTTATTCTTTGGCATTATTGTGAAAAAGGGGGAGAAAAAGATACTCAGAAAAAGTTATTGGTGAGATAAATGTACAAAATAGACAAAGAGATATGATAAATAAAAGTCATATAGCTCATACAAATACATTGTGTATATTGTATGGGGGAGTCATATGTAAAGAAGCCATGTATATTCAGTAGGATCAGTTGTCAGTATGTCAGATATTGTACATAAGTTTTGGCTCATAAGTGTTTTTGTCACTAATTCCAAAGGGGGAGATTGTTGGAATTATGATATATTTGTCATTAGTCACAACACTTATTCAATTCTGAATTCTTATCAACCTCATTACCTAGTCTATAGTTCACACCAAGCATTCATTGTTTACCTTATAAATTTCGCAGGTAAACAATTGATACTGATAATTCCTTTGGAAATTGAGCATATGGGAAATTCAGTAGTATTTACCAAGTTCACAGTGGTTACTGTGCAGAACAATGGTTACCAAGTAGAATAGTGTTCTCCAAGTAGTTAGTGGTTACCGAGAAGAACAATGTTCCCCAAGCAGTCAGTGCTCACCGAGTCATCTGAAGAACTTAGTGTTTACCGAGTGATCAAGGTAAACAAAGAACTTAGTATTTACCGAGTGATCAAGGTAAACAAAGAACTTAGTGTTTAACGAGTGATCAAGGTAAACAAAGAACTTAGTGTTTATTGAGTGACCAAGGTAAACAAAGGAATCAATGTTTACCAAGTGAAGAAGGTTATCAATGGATTCAATTTTTACCGAGTGACACAATATTCACTGAGTCACCAATGGTTACCAAGTTCCAAGCTACTTAGAATGATTGGTATGGACCATGCCTCTACTCTTACCAAGTGCATGACGATGCAGTGTATTGTAATGGATGCCAAGTATCAGAAGGTCATTGAGTCAGTTTGTGGAACCCAAGTTTTTTACCACCTGGCTGACTCAGTAATGCTTGTTCACTTGTGTTTGGCCGACCTTGCCAGTGTAAATATTGGAATGGTATATATCATTTGAAATTATGAGATGTTGAATATTGGTGGTTGTGTTGTGTTGCAATAATTTGAGAAGAGGGAAAGCAAATCACTAGCAAGAACAAAGGAATACAACAAGGTCAACATTGATACAGAAAAGATATATCCATGACATCAGGTGATCAGAGCAAAAAAGATGTTATCAGCAATCAGTTATAAACCAGATCCACTGCTTCATCCTAATAGGTGAATCAATTTGCTAAATCCCTTAAAAAGGTAGACTTGACAGTCTTTTGTAAATCTCCTAACAGAGTGCATACATCATTGTATGTTTGTAAATCCTTTAACAAGGTGGATCTAGCAATCCTACTTGCTCCTAATAGGGCAGATCATCAGAAGTGATCATTGTAAGCCTTAACCAACCAACTTTATACTATAGTATTGAAGTTTTGTGGGCATCATCCCCACCCCAGTTTTACTTTCTAATTGGAAGGTTTCTGGGTCACCAAATTTGTATGTTCATGTGTTAAAAATGCTTATCTTTTCATGCATACAGTAGATTAGATGGATGGATGGTAAAAATATTATTATGCAGAATTGAATTAAAGTTTTAGAGTTATTGATTCACCTCTCGCCTCTTAGTAACCTTGTTAGTTTGGATTATTTCCAACACATAGTTCAAAAGGTGTTGAGAAAGTACCTTTCTTTACTTGCACATGGTTCAAGGTGTATACAACAGTACTTATAGCTTCTGTCTAGTATTTTAGAGCAACATTTTTTTCCATCATGAGTATTCTGGAATAGTCCATTACAAACCTATTTCTTCTTTTAGCAATTCTATTTTGTGGAGGGGTCCTAGGTGATGATGTTTATCTCTTGATTCCTCTATCATTGTAGAACATCTCAAACTCATGTGAAGTGAATTCACCTCCTCTATTTGATCTCAAGCATTTTAAGCTCTTACCTGTTCCTTTCTCGACTATTGCCAAGTACCATTTAAACATTTGAAAAGCATCTAATTTTTCTTTTAGAAACATGACTGTCATCATTCTAGATTAATCATCAACAAGGAACATTATATACCTATCTCCTTTATAGCCTTGCACTTCAATAGGTCCACACAAGTTAGTATAAAAAATTTCAAGTATTTCCTTAGAGGTATAAGCTTTACTTCTAAAGCTTGACTTTTTCATCTTACCTAGCTGACATTGTTTGCACATTATATTTTCTAGTTTCATCAACTTAGGCAAACCTCTAACTCTTTTCATGATGCCGATACTAATTAGATTTTCAAAGTTAACATGACACAATCTTTTTTGCCAAAGCCATACATTATCAAATTTTACAATAAGACAAGTAGTATCTTCTATATCCAAATAGAACAAATTACTCCTAGTTTGATCACATTTTCCTATCAAGTTTCCATTTGTATCATATATCTTGGCTGATTTATTTTCAAACTGAACTTTGCACCCCAAATTATTCAATTGTGACACACTTAACAAGGTATAATTCAATCCTTCAACATAATAAGCATTGTCACATGAAATCTTGTTTGCGAGCTTGATGGACCCTTTTCCTTTTATTAAACATGGTGCATCATTACCAAATCTTACACTATTTCCATCATAATAGGTTAAGATAATGAACTTACTTTTGTCTCCAGTCATGTGATGTGAGCATCCACTATTAATGATCCATTTGTCATTCTTTTTTACACAAATCATAAGTGCAGTAGCCCCATCCTCATCTGATTTGTCCTTCATTGCAACATATACCACTTCATCATCATTTTCATTAGAGTTATTTTCATCAACAATATAGCATGACTTCTTTCCTTTATCTCTGTAGTCTCTTCCATCATGTTCTCTTCTACTTTTGTGCTTGTTCCCTTCTTTGAAGTTCTTCTTCTATGTACATCTTATTGCAATATGATCAACTTCATTGTAATTGAGACAAATGATAGGCAAATTACCTTTGAATTTACCTTTTCCTCTATGAAATCTTCTTGCCAACAATGCTTCCAATTGTTCAATGTCTTTCTCATTTGTAGTATTGTCATTAGATGCATACTTTATCTTTCTTTTCTTCTTCTTTGGATTTACCTCCTCAAAATCCTTCAGTAACAATTTGGCTTTGAAAGCTGAATCAGAACTCTCTACTCTGCAGTTGTCAAAATTAGATAACTCAAAAGTAGTGAGTCTTCCTACCAAACCTTCAAGGGTTAGATCATTTCCTAGCATACATCTTAGCTCTTGGATTGTAGACATTCTAATGGCATACATAGGAAACAATTTTCTCAAGACTTTACTTACCAAAATATCATCATCTATTTTACTAGTAGTACCTTTTATTGTACTAACAACTTCTTTTATTCTAGCAACATATTGAGCAATGTTTTCACCTTCTTCCATTCTCATTGCATCAAAATTACCTCTGAGGCTCTCTAACTTGTCTCTTTGAACATTTTTGTCTCCTCCATAGATGGTGTCTAGGGCATCCCACATCTGCTTTGCATTGTTAAAGTCTTTGATTATATTATCAAACTCAGCTAGCTTAGGCTAGAGGCAATCTCCAACATCACCTGAATGTCCTCTTTCTTTTTCTTTAAATCTTTAGCAAAAAGGGCTCCTACTATGTCAACATATGCTACTGAAATGCAAGATTGTGCATAATCTCCAAGTCCTCCAAGATGTAGCTTCATCAAACTTTTCCATGTAGGAAAGTTATCTCTGTTGAGCTTGGGTACCTCTCTTTTTGACATCTTGATCTTTATGCTTTTAGTACCTTGAAACTAATCCTCTTAAGAAACTATACTTTGATACCAATTTTTGGAATTCTTATAGAAAAATTGAGGAGCAGGGGGTGGTGGGGGTTTGTGTGGGGTGGGGTGAATTAGTTATTCAAGGTCTAGATGTACAAATAATTTTTTTCACAATTTAGTGAATCCATAAAACATTCTTAACCATGCATGCATTCATTGTGTGTTAACCAAAACTAATATATTACTATAACATTAACATGTAGAAGTATAAAGCATCCATCAGCACATTTGACATAACGATTTAACACAAAAACCCAATTTGGGAAAAACCACCAATAACATGCTACTCCTTTTTCACTCTTCTATAGTGATGTCGTGTTAAAGGTTACAAGAAATACTATTAAATGTGACCCGGTTAAGGGATTTCAATCACCCTATTAAAAGTGAGCCTTGTTAGAGGACTTTAGGCCATTCACTTGGAGTGCCATCTTCTTAAAGGATTTTCCAATGACTATTAAGTCAACCTTACTCTAAAGGATTTACCCTAATATGATACAATTGTTAGAAAGTAATAATAGAGCTTTGATATGATATAACTTACAACCTTACTTGTAGATTATAGATCACTATTTAGTCTTCAACTCTACTTGGCTTCCAATCTTTGTAGCTCTGACAACTTATTCATCCTTCAAGCATTCATCCTCTTTATACCTTCTTTCTTAGTTCACCATTGCAGACTTCTTCACTTGGGCCACTTGATGAAGCAAACCCTCTTCTTTCTCCTTGTTAGATTTTTGCATCCAAAACTCTCTAACCTCTAATCTTTTTGCTTTATGACCAAATGTCCCTACTTATCGGAAATTAGAACTTTTTTTCCTACTTATTATCCATCAGAAAAATTAAGGTTTTGAATGGATTAGGTAGGATACAATGTATCTACCCCATATCTTGTCTAAAATCCTTTTGAATTTGCCTCCAAAATGGTTTACATATAGATTTTGTGCTCCAACTCATCAAACTTATCTTCCTCCTGATTCATAAGTTCTAAGAAAACAAACTTGTCATCTATTATTTGGTGAATCTTCGATCTTTTTCACAATGCAACATCTTGGCATTATTAATTTACTAATGCTTGGCACATATTGTGTTACTTGGCATCTATTGTAAAATCACTTGGCATCAACTAGATTTTACTGGTGGTTGACATTAACTAAAAATCACTTGACTTCTACTATCTATCTTGACATCTACTATCTTGCTCAACACCTACTAACTTACTCAACACCTACTAACTTACTTGACATGATTCACTAGAAATTACTTTCATTTGGCTCCAACTAACCTTTTTCTCAGCTTGCACTAACTTTGCTCGATACCTTCTATCAACTTCATCAGCCTTAGCAAACGAACTTTGTCCAACCTTATTCTTCTAAACTTCTAAGTGTAGCCAATCATTTTGTAACCTTAAGTAGATCATCAATGCATCATGTTATCACTATCTTAATTGATTCTTGCACTTCAATACATAATCATAGCTTAACCTTTCCTCTAGGTACTTTTGTTACATCTTGTTGATCAAAACCTTCTCATCAATCAACTAAGTGATAGTGCTTGAAACATATAAGCAATTGTGTTACCAACATATATCAAGTTTGACATTAGTGACAATACAATGATTGAAAACACATAGTCTTCTTTCAACTATCTTTCCATTCAAATGATCTTTTCAATCATATATCAACAAGAAGGCTTACTAGTTTTCAAATTTTTTATTTTGATAACTGCAATCCTACCACTATTAAATATTATTTTAAATCACAACTAGTTCTTATAAATAAAGGAAAAGGAAAACATGTGAAGAGTGACAATAATACTTCTGATGTTGAACTTGATGAACTTGAAGCACTAATGCAAATAAGAATTTCAAGAGGTAAAGTGAAATATAAAGGTAAACTTCCTATAACCTATTTTTCACATAACAAAGCTACTCATATTACTCCAAGATGTTTGGGCAGAGAAGACAAGGGTGGGAAAAAGGAAAGAAAGTACAAAGGGAGAAGATAACAATTATGAACCTTATTAAACCTTAAGCATATGAGTAATATAATTAACAAAAATAACAAGATACTCATACACAATAGCACCAAATATGTTAATGAGGGAAACCCTTGATCAGAGGGAAAATCTTAGTGGGGATGGTACCCACAAAAAGATGTCTTAATATAAATATTCCTTCTTTGAGGATGGACCCGATTAGGAGTTTATGAAAAGATTTAGTACATATTAGTCCCCATTAAGAGAATTTGAATCCCTATTAGAAAATTCTAACCCTATTAAGAGTTGTAGAAGGTAGATGGACCCATTGCCCGAATATCTTCAAGGCTAAGACCAATGAACTTGCTATCCAAATGATCTTTGTTCTATTCCTTGTAGAATAATATAATTTCATTATATTCTCCTTCCTCTTCCTTTTTCCTATCAACCAAACTTATCTACTCCTTTTCATGCAAATGCAAGATCACTAACTTAACATCCAATAATACCTTGCATCTCTTACTCGCATTTTCCAAACACATTTCTCTTTTATGCACTTTCTTTCTCACTTCACATCAAAATACACTTTTAAAACCAAGGATAATAGTTATCTTTATACCAATTCATCAAAATAATTCCTTCAATAGGCCTTGAGGCTTTCCCAAATAGTTATAGTAGGACCATAGTAAGATAATTGATTATTTTGCAACTACATAACATTGTTAGCTCACATTCTATCCAACTTCTCACACATGACTCTAGTACTTGTGCACTCATTGACATCATCATCAAATTTTCCTTTGTCTTTGTGTAACTTTTCATATACTAATTATATATATTTTTAGGAGATATTTCTTATTAGGTACTCCATCTCTAATATGCTCTCTATAAATCACATATATCTTATGTATATATTTGACTTATGTTGTTTGCACTTAACCTCATCATTAGGGCATAGTGTAGAATATGTCCTTAATCACATGCCACTTGAACATCAATTTTTTTTTTCATACAACAACTATATTATAATTTCCTATCTTAGACAATTCATATATCTTTGAGCGGTTTTCCCTCTTATTTCTATCTTTCATTCACTTTCCCCTCATTCTTGTCAGTTGGTCTGGGAACCAAACTCTAGGTTTTGTTTTTTCTTATTTGATCAATTTCTTCTTCCATAGCTTTATACTAGTCATCATCTTGTAATGCACCATATACTGTCTTGGGTTCAGTTTTGCTGATCAGACATGATTCTTGTCTTAGTCTGTTCCTTGTCATTGGTCTTGCATATTTGTCACCAATTATCTGTTCAGCAGGGTGATGTCTTTAAACATATTTGGATAACCTTGGCTCTGTCCTTGTTTCCATGTTTGATCTTCTTCATTCAGGATCACTATGCACTTCGTTGTCAGGTTGATCTTCATTATGTGTACTATCTTTAGAATCAGATTGTCCATTTCCTTCATTCTACAACTCAGCTTCTGAATGCAACTGAACATTCACTGGTTGAAACTTAGCTGAGACTAAAGCTTGTTGTTGAGTTTCAATTTGATTGACATCATCCTTATCAACAGGCATTCCTTAATAAGAATAAACAAAGGTTCTGTACTCTTCCATTTTCTTTGGAACTTCAGCTTCAACTTTTATGTACTCATCAAAATTTACATTTGCACTTTCCACAATTTTGTTAGTGTTAGTATTCAAGCACTTATATGCCTTACTTCTAGTGGAATAACCAAGAAATATGCCTTCATCACTTTTTGCATCAAATTTTCCATTTCTAGCATCTTTAAGGATAAAGCATTTACAACCAAACACTTTAAAATGTTTTACATCGGGTGAGTAACCATACCATAATACAAAAGGTGTTGTATTTGTACCTTTCTTGACTTGTACTCGATTCAGTGTATGAACAGCTACACTTACCGCTTCTCTCCAGTATTTTAGAGCAATAGTCTTTTCCATCATTAATGTTCTGGCACAGTCAATCATAGATCTATTTCATCTCTTAGCAATTCCATTCTATGGAGGAGTTCTAGGAGCTGACATTTGTCTGTTGATTCCTTTATCATTATAGAATATCTCAAATTCTTTGATGTAAATTCACCACCTCTATCTGATCTTAGGCATTTCAAGATTTTTCCAATTTCCTTTTCAACTCTAGCCACATATCACTTAAACGTTTGAAAAGCATCAAATTTTTGTTTTAAGAACATAACAGTCATCATTCGTTTTAAGAATCAGATTGTCCATTTCCTTCATTCTACAACTCAGCTTCTAAATGCAACTCAACATTCACTGGTTGAGACTTAGCTAAGACTAAAGCTTTTTGTTGAGTTTCAATTTGATTGACATCATCCTTATCAACATGCATTCCTTCATAAGAATAAACAAAGGTTCTATACTCTTCCATTTTCTTTGGTACTTCAGCTTCAAATTTTATGTACTCATCAAAATTTACATTTTCACTTTCCACAATTTTGTTAGTGTTAGTATTCAAGCACTTATATGCCTTACTTCTAGTGGAATAACCAAGAAATATGCCTTCATCACTTTTTGCATCAAATTTTCCATTTCTAGCATCTTTAAGGATAAAGCATTTACAACTAAACACTTTAAAATGTTTTACATTGGGTGAGTAACCATACCATAATACAAAAGGTGTTGTATTTGTACCTTTCTTGACTTGTACTCGATTCAGTGTATGAACAGCTACACTTACCGCTTCTCTCCAGTATTTTAGAGCAATAGTCTTTTCCATCATTAATGTTCTGGCACAGTCAATCATAGATCTATTTCTTCTCTTAGCAATTCCATTCTGTGGAGGAGTTCTAGGAGCTGACATTTGTCTGTTGATTCCTTTATCATTATAGAATATCTCAAATTCTTTGATGTAAATTCACCACCTCTATCTGATCTTAGGCATTTCAAGATTTTTCCAATTTCCTTTTCAACTCTAGCCACATATCACTTAAACATTTGAAAAGTATCAAATTTTTGTTTTAAGAACATAACAGTCATCGTTCATTTTAAGAATCAGATTGTCCATTTCCTTCATTCTACAACTCAGCTTCTGAATGCAACTCAACATTCATTGGTTGAGACTTAGCTGAGACTAAAGCTTGTTGTTGAGTTTCAATTTGATTGACATCATCCTTATCAACAGGCATTCCTTCATAAGAATAAAAAAAGGTTCTGTACTCTTCCATTTTCTTTGGTACTTCAGCTTCAACTTTTATGTACTCATCAAAATTTACATTTGCACTTTCCACAATTTTATTAGTGTTAGTATTCAAGCACTTATATGCCTTACTTCTAGTGGAATAACCAAGAAATATGCCTTCATCACTTTTTGCATCAAATTTTCAATTTCTAGCATCTTTAAGGATAAAGAATTTACAACCAAACACTTTAAAATGTTTTACATTGTGTGAGTAACCATACCATAATACAAAAGGTGTTGTATTTGTACCTTTCTTGACTTGTACTCGATTCAGTGTATGAACAGCTACACTTACTACTTCTCTCCAGTATTTTAGAGCAATAGTATTTTCCATCATTAATGTTCTGGCACAGTCAATCATAGATCTATTTCTTCTCTTAGCAATTCCATTCTATGGAGGAGTTCTAGGAGCTGACATTTGTCTGTTGATTCCTTTATCATTATAGAATATCTCAAATTCTTTGATGTAAATTCACCACCTCTATCTGATCTTAGGTATTTCAAGATTTTTCCAATTTCCTTTTCAACTCTAGCCACATACCACTTAAAAATTTGAAAAGCATCAAATTTTTGTTTTAAGAACATAACATTCATCATCCTAGAATAGTCATCAACAAATAGCATTATGTATTTATCTCCTCTATAGCTTTGTATTTCCATTGGACCACATAAGTCAGTGTGAACTAACTCAAATATCTCTTTATATGTATAGTTTTTTCTTTTGAAACTTGACATTGTCATCTTTCCTAGCTAACATTGTTTGCACATGATATTATCAGGTTTCTTCAATTTTGGTAAACCTTTGTCTTTCTTCATTTGACTGATGTTGACTAGATTGTCAAAGTTGACATTACATAATCTTCTATGCCATAACCATTCCTCGTCAAATTTTGCAAATAAACAAGAAACATCATCCATATCAAGGTAAAACAAATTACTCTTTGTCTGATCTACTTTTCCTATCAGTTTACCATCAGTATCATAGATTTTTGCAGTTTTGTTTCCAAATTCCACTTTGCAACCTATATTGCCTAACTATGAGACACTCAATAAATTGTAGTTTAATCCTTCAACATAGTATGCATTGTCACATAAAATTTGTTCTGTGAGGTTAATGGAACCTTTTCCTTTTATTTGACATGGAGCATCATTACCAAATCTAACATTATTTCCATCATACTGAGTAAAGTTAACAAACTTACTTTTGTCTCTTGTCATGTGATCTGAGCATCCACTGTCTATGATCCATCTGTCATTCTTGTTTATACATGTTACCAGTGTTGTGGGCTCTTCTTCATTAGATTGGTCCTTCATGCCTACATAAACAACTTCATCATCATTGTCATCAGAATTTTCTTCAACAATATAACACTTCTTACCTTTTTCTTTGTAATCTCTCTTGTCATCATCTCTTCTGTACTTATATTTTTTGCCTTCCTTGGAATCCTTTTTCTGTGGACACCTTGCAGCAATATGACCTACTTCATTACAATTGAAACAAATGATTGGCATCTTACCTTTGAATTTTCCTTTTCCCCTATGAAATCTTCTAGCGAGCAATGCTTCCAATTGTTCCACATCTTCCTCATCAGTGCTACTATCACTGGATACATACTTCATTTTTCTTCCTTTCTTTGATCTCACCTATTCAGCATCTTTCAATGATAACTTGGCCTTAAAAGTAGATTCAACATTTTCAGGTCTGTAGTTGTCAAAGTTAGATAACTCAAATGCAGTGAGTCTACCTATTATGCCTTCAAAACTTAGATTATTTCCTAGTATACATCTTAGCTCATGTATTGTTGATACTCTAATAGCATAGATAGGGAGAAAGCTTCTTAAGAACTTACTATTAACAATATCTTCATCTAGTTGACCACTCAAGCATCTTATTGCACTTACCACTTCCTTTATTCTTGCACTATACTGAGCAGCATTCTCATTTTCTTCCATTTTCATGTCATCAAACTTTCCTCTGAAACTTTCTCTTTTTGCTCTTTTTACATTCTGATCTCATCCATAGATGTCTGATAGGGCTTTCTACATTTTGAATGCAGTGTCATATCCTTTGATATCATCAAATTCAGTATAGCTAAGTCTAGAGGAAATTTCCAGCATTGTCTGATTGTCTTCTTGTTTGTTTTTCATGTCTTCAGCAGTAGGAGCACCAGTTGGATCTACATGTTCAGTGACAATTGAATTTTGGGCATAATCTCCTATGGATCCAAGATGTAGCTTCATCATACTTTTCCATCCAACAAAGTTGTCTTTTTTGAGCTTGGGAACTTCTCTCTTTGGCATTTTGATCTTTTCTGCTTGTAGTCCCTTTAAACTGAATCAGTAGTCAGGCTCTGACACCAATTGTTAGAATTTTTTAGAATAATTGAGAGGGGGGTTGAATCAGTTATCCAAGGTCCAAATGACCTATTAATACCTTTTTACTACTTTTAATGAATCCATACACTTTTCATCCATCCAAAATTAAATCAATCATATAAGCAAGTTATAGTAAATCAATATGCAAAGATAAAACATCCAAGATCAACACATGACACAATGATTTATGTGGAAACCCAATTTGGGAAAAACCACCAATAACATGCTACTTGATTCTCACTCTTCTGAAGTGATGCCCTATTAAAAGCCTACCCTATTAAAGGCTTACAACACACTATTAAATGTGACCCTATTAGAGGATTTCACCAAACTGTTAGGAATGTGCCTGGTTAAAGGTCTTTAGAACATTCACTTGGAATGTCACCCTGTTAGAGGATTTATCTAATGGCTATTAAACTAACCTAAGTGAATAGGATTTAAAATTACTATTACAATTGCTATAAAGTAACAATAATGGTCTTTTGATCTGATATAACTTACAACATACTTTGCAGATTTCAGATCACACTTTCAGTTCAATCCTTATGCTTGGGTTCAATCACTCTAGCTCTAACTACTTGTCTTCCTCTCAAGCTTCGTCTCCTTGAGTCTTCTCTCATTTTTCCAATGCAATCATCCTTGTGGTCATCTATCCAAATAGAGTTCATGTGCTTTCTTCTCCTTAGCACCTTCTTCAGTACTTCATGCTTTTATGCTTGACCACCTCTCTATCTTCTTTTTCATTAACTTATGTCTTCTTAAATAGAAATCTAATTCTCCCTCTCCAATTTGAGGATTTCAAAATGGATTAGGTAGGATACAATGTATCTACCCCATATCTTGTTCTCTTCTAGAAACTTCGCTAGTTGTATCCTTAAAAACATTCTACATGGTGTTCTATTCCACTAGCTCATCATTCTTTTCTTCCTTTTAATTCACAAATTTCTAGATAACAACCTTGTCAGCTTAGATCTAGCGAATCTTCGATTTCCAAAATAATGTAGCAACTCAACATTATTGAGTTACTGGTGCCTGGCACCTCTGTGTTACTCAGCACCTATACCTACTCGACACTTGGTTCTGCTTGGCACTTGATAAACTTTGTGTCACTCAGCATCTGAACTTGCTCAGCATCTGAAGTTTACTTGACATCTGAAGTTTACTCAGCATCTAAAGTTTACTCAGCATCTAAAGTTTACTCGGCATTAACTAGGAATTTTCTTGGCTCTTACTAGCTTGCTTAGCTCCTTCTCTTAGTTGAGCTTTACAAAAGACTTAGCTAAAACATTAAATCTTTGATATGTTTTAGTGTGCCCATTCTTTGTATCTTATAGTATGTCATCAAATACACTTTTTCATCAATGGCTTAGCTTATCCTTGTACTTCATTACAATATCATAACTTCAACCTTTCTCTAGGTGTTCTAGTTACATCTTATTGATTGCCTCCTCCTGGACAATCAACTAATTGATAGTATTTGGATCACTAAAGCAATTAATAATATCAAGTTTCCACAATCCATTGTTAATGATGATGTTGCTTCTGGATTCGATTGTGTAAGTTTTTTTATCATCAACGTTTCGGATCACACTCTGTGATCCATCATCAGGATGAGAGAAGGAAGTAAAAAAGTATGCAGACTAGCCAAGCCCAGCAGAATAAAAAGAAAGAAGAGAGGGGGAGGAGCACACAACACGAGGCAGAGAAAGAAAGAAATGAAGAGAAAGAATTTTTTAAAAAGTGGGGGGACAAGAGAAGAAAAAACAACAAGATAGAAGAAACACAAGAAAGAGGGAAGAGTCTTCCCTCTTTCTTGTGTTTCTTCTATCTTGTTGTTTTTTCTTCTCTTGTCCCCCCACTTTTTAAAAAATTCTTTCTCTTCATTTCTTTCTTTCTCTGCCTCGTGTTGTGTGCTCCTCCCCCTCTCTTCTTTCTTTTTATTCTGCTGGGCTTGGCTAGTCTGCATACTTTTTTACTTCCTTCTCTCATCCTGATGATGGATCACAGAGTGTGATCCGAAATGTTGATGATAAAAAAACTTACACAATCGAATCCAGAAGCAACATCATCACTAAAGCAATTTTCATTCCTACAAGTAGGAAGTTTGACATCAATGAAAAAACAATGATTGAGGACATTCTTTACCACTTCCATATATTATTCCAACAACTTTTCTTATGATCATTTCAATCATTTCCAACATTCCTAATTAATAAAAATAAGATATATAATTAATTACAATTTCAATAGCACTATCAGGTTAGTCTCTATTAGAAAACTTTACATGTGTGACCCCAGGTCTTGCACACTCACTGATGTCATCACCTAACTATCCTCTATCTCTGGTTGACTGTGCATCAGCTCAGTATATCTTGGCTAAAAGATATAATACAAACATTAGAAACTGCCAAACAAATTCTTTGTTTCTATACTGCTAACAGTAAATCAAAAAAAACTTTTGTACATTTTCAACTCAGACTTCTTCCTCTTAACCACATCATTAGGAAACTCTCAGGAATATGTGGTTCACTACATATTAGTTAACCCTTAGTTATTGTGCAACATAAGTTTTATAACTACTATTCTTCTAGTCTCTACATAAAGCATACTTTGTTATTATCAATGACAAATACATTCAAGAATATACAATGTCAATCTTTTCTAATGCTTAGGATACTCCCTCAAATTAGTATCATCAAGATTCCTACTAAGAATCTCCTTGTTAGGCATTGATTGCAACATAGATGAAAAACATATAAGTTCCAAGAATACCAAACTCTACGCACTTACACTTGTTTTTGCACACTTACATGAATCATTCTATAATGCTCTCATTTCTCTCTCAATAGGTGCTTCTCTCCCTATAATGTAGGATTTTTTTTTATGTACATTTCCTCCCCTATTGACATCAATTTCAAAGGCATCAAACTTAATACAAATCGTAAAACTACTAGTCGAAGTCATTAACCAAATTGAGTGTCCAAAGACAGTGTTCATTACCAAGATTCAAATACCAAGAGTCCTCAATGACTCATTACATTCTAGATACTCCACTATATAGGAAGCATCATCATACAGTCCAGTCAAATTATAGTGCTTCGTTCCACTAGACTGATACTTTCTTTGCATGAACTATTTAGAATTAAGCAACGACATCACCCTAATAATACCTCTAAAGTACTCAAAAGTATCTTTAGGCAAGGGTTTTATAAAGATATTTGCAATCTAATCCTTAGTACTTACATACTCCAATCTAATTTTCTTTTGTAATGCTTTCTCTCTTACCATATGATAGTTAATAGATATACGCTTTTTCTTACAATGCAATACAAGATTCTTAGACATGCTCATTGATCTTGTGTTATCATAGTAAATGATAACAAGTTCTTCAATCACAATTTTGATTTCCTTCAACATCTACTTCATTCACATACTCTCCCTCAGCAGTGCTCTTTGAAATACAATCTTGCTTCTTTCTTAACCAAGAAACCAATCTTCCTCCAAGAAAGAATGCTCCACCACTGGTGTTTTTTTTTTTCCATCCATACTGCTTTCGCATTCAATATTAGTATATGCACACAAACTGAAATGATTTGATCTATCATACCAAAATGATATTCTTTATCATTAGCTTGAAATCAAGCCACTATACCAACTACATTTTCTATATTAGGTCTTGTGTGAGTCAGAGACTACAAACCTCCAATCATTGATCTATACTTCTTCTGCTCTATTGTAGGTGTCTCATCTTTGCTAGATAACTTATGACCAGTTATCATGGGTGTACCAACATGATTACAACTTTCCAAACCCAATCTCTTCAACAAGTCTTTTAGGTACTTAGTTTGTGAAATGAATATACCATCATTATTTTGTACAGTCTACAACCCTAGGAAGAACTTCATTTCTCCTATCATGCTCATTTCAAGTTCATTCTTCATCTTGTAAAAAAATTTGTGATCAATTTCATCATTGCCTCCGAAAATGATATCAAAAATATTGCAATGATCAATAAACCATCTTCAATTTCTTTTAGATACAAGTTATTGTCTTTTGTACCTTTAGCAAAGCCAAGCTTTGCCAAGTAACTATTCAATCTTGCATACCAAGTTCTTGGTACTTTGTTTAGACCATAAATATTCTTCTTCAATTTCCATACATGTCTTTATCTTTTGATAATGGAAATATTTCAAGCTACTCAATATAGACTTCCTCTTCTAATTCTCCATTTAGGAATTTTGATTTAACATCCATCTCATAAACCTTAAATTTATTGTTTGCTGCATATGCCAAGAACATCCTTAGTACTTCCATTCTTTCTATAGGTGCATATGTCTCCTTATAATCAATGCCTCATTTTTGTGAATAACCTTTACAAATAATTCTGACCTTTTCTCACAACTTCTCCTTGATTGTTCATCTTATTCCTAGAAATCCATTTAGTTCCTATCATATTCTTTCCTTTTGGTCTAGGAAACAATTCCTATGTATCATTCTTAATTATCTTATCCAATTTTTCCTTCATTGCTTGGATCCAGTGATTTCCTTTGATTGCTTCATCTACACAGTTGGGTTCAACTTGAGATATCAAGCATATCTCCTCATTTACTATGTTTCTTCTCATAACGCCTTTGTCTTTACTTCCAATTATCTACTTTGATGGGTGATTTCTTGTCAGGTTTTTGTTAGAAGTAGGAGTTGACATTTTAACTCTTGTCTGTTCTCTATGTCTAGAGCTTTTTTCTCCTCTATGCTCAAAAGTTAGCACATCATTCATGTAAGTCATTGTTAGTCTTAAACAAAAATACAACATTCTATCTAACAATTCTTGAATTATCCTCTTCTTCATCTAAATTATAATCCATCGTCTTTTCTTTGGTTTCAAAATTCTCATCAATCCTTACATATGTGCATTCAACTATTGTCTTAGTTCTATAGCTCAAACATCTATAAGCCTTACTTTTCAAAGAGTGGCCAAGAAACATACCTTCATGGTTTCTTGCATCAAACTTACCAATGTCATCATCTTTCTTAATATAACTTTTGCTACCAAATATTCTAAAATATTTAATTGATGTTGAATTTCCAAACCATAAGTCATAAGGTCTCTTATCCATACCTTTTCTGATCTATACTTTGTTTATAGTATATACTATTATGTTTATTGCTTCTCTCCATAATATTTTAGAAACATTTGTAATATCCCCACTAAATAGGATGTTAATACCCACAAAATCAATGTTAGAATTTATACAATAATAAAATAATTTCACTATTCTACCCTTTATCCTAACCCAACCTTAAATACATCTCCACATTGAGATGAATAACCCTCTTGAAGATCCTTAGATCCCTGGTTACTTCTCCATCTTCTATGAAGTGCTCCCTTTAAGGTCCTTCCTAGAAGAGACATTCTCTATCCAAGGCCCTTGACACATATGCATATGCCAAGATCTATGGAATATTTTAACCTTATAATAGAATTAAGATCACTCTATTCCTAATGGGACTCTCTTAATCTTAAGCTATTAAGATCACTCTCTCCCCTCTAAAGGGACTATCTTGATCTTAAATCATTAACTATTAAGTCATGTGTGTTATCCATTTCAAATTCCACCTCTATGTGTATGTAATCTACAAGTATGATTAATTAATATAAATAAGTTCATAACTATAATTAAGAAAATATAATCCATAAACATACCTCTCTTGCCTTCCTCTTTACATGGTCAATTTGGATCCTTATTTGGGCATTTTGTTTCTTCATTCTCAATATTCACAACCTTTCATAAAAGAAATATTTTGAAAAGTCACCACAGTTCATAGTTATAATCCTTTCAAAAAGTCACAACACTTCATAATCAAGATCCTTGAAAAGTAGAAATAGTTTATAATTAAAATAGTTTTTAATAGTCACAACTATTTATAATTATAACCCTTTCAAAGGCTCGCATCCTTTCAATATCATTGATCCTTTTTCAAAAAGTCACTTTCTTATTTTCTTCATATTATATTTCTCTTTTTATTTTTTCCCTTTGAACTCTTCTCTTCTCCTCTTCCCTTTCCTCCTCTCAAAAATAAAGTCTCCTTCCTTTTATATCTTAATTTCAAGGAGTCATGTCTATTTGTTAAATATCTCTTGACTTTTTATTAGATTTACTTAATTTATATTATTCTATGTTATATTATTTATTTACTTAATTATTTGTGTTTATTTTATTTATTATTAAATTATTTTTATAAAGTTATTATACTTTCTACAATATTGTCTCTTGTATTTAATTTTCTTTCTTTCTTTACTGATTGAGATTTAATTATTTTAAATTATTTTAAATATCATACTAAATATTATTTTAGTAATAATATAGATTAAATAATTATTATTTCCTTGTTTTATATTTATTATTAGTTTTAATACACTTCTATTATTTATTTAATGACATTGTATTATCTAATTTTTATTAAAATTATATCTTA
>CM053789.1:254269259-254291759 GCA_028749045.1 Cupressus sempervirens
AGATGCTTTACCATCAATACCATGCAGCAATCATGGATATTCTTGTAACTACTAAGAATAGGAATCTGAAAGATGTTTTACCATCAATACCATGCAACAATCATGGATATTCTTGTAACTACTAAGAATAGGAATCTGAAAGACGTTTTACCATCAATACCATGTAGCAATCATGGGTATTCTTGTAACTGTCTATTATCTAACACCAGTATTCGATGGGATTCTCTTTAATTATTGACCACATGGAATTTCTATTACTAATTTTATCCTTTCTAAAACTAACACTAACATCATTAACCCTTTCCTCTAACTCTCTAACATATCCGACTAAAAACTATACCATTTATTTAATAAAACACCTAATTCTATCCACTAAGACATAATCCTAAATTATTAAAATTTGTAAGAACCCCAAATAGGCTCTACGCTGATCACTGTTTGTATCCCTGGGTGTAATAATTGTTTTTGGTTTGTTTTTTAATGTTTTAAGCTGTTTTTGGGTTTTTGAGTTGATGAAAAGAAAATACAAATATTGAAAACTAATCTACCTCAAATTATAACTCAAATTTGATTATAATGCTAATCAAATCCATTTATTCAGATGGCTCCTAATGTTTGTACAATACTTATTGCTGGAAGCATACATTAAAAATATCATCATTAATAGTTGAAAAAAACCTGATTTTTGTCTCCGATATGCAACCACACTGCTAGTTGCTTCCTCCTTGGGCAGCGCCTATGAAAAATTGCAATATTAAATCTCTGATTTTTAATTCACTATAGTGCTGTACTGTTCACAGCACTATAGCTGCTGTTATAACCCCTTCCAACCTGTAACAGATTCATCCAATTCTTCCCTACTAAACACAATATTGAATCCAGAATGAAGTTAACTCACAGGAAAAATTCAAGTGATATTTCACACCCTCAAATTGCATCAACTCTGAAGATACTACGTCCTCCACAGTCTGAATTCTTCTCAAACTTGTAGAAACCCTTCTTGCCACAACTTCAAGAAATTTCACAAGGCAAAGTTTTTAAGCAATTCTCATAACCTTCTCTTGAAGGAAGATAAGGTTTGTTTATAAGGACTCCTCGACTCCAGAATGAGTCTCCACGCTCAATGTGGGATAAAAGATATAATAATAACATAAAAAATATTATTACATTAAAACTTAGAAAACCCCTTTTAATTTTTCCATAAGCTTGGACCCACAATTAATTGAAACGA
Source organism: Cupressus sempervirens (assembly GCA_028749045.1). NCBI lineage: Eukaryota > Viridiplantae > Streptophyta > Pinopsida > Cupressales > Cupressaceae > Cupressus > Cupressus sempervirens. The sequence goes on from CM053789.1 coordinate 254,270,491, forward strand.
TGGCCCCTTTTATGATATCATTACCCTCACTTAAGTTATATATTATAACTTAACAATATAGGCTCAAAACCAATAATGTTTATTTTAACTAAATATACATTAATATCTCCATTATTACCCAACATTATTATCCATTATTATAACTCATATGCCACCTCTCCCACTTTCCTGATAATCCTAAATGGACCATAGTATCGTGGCTTGAGTTTCTCGGCACCACTCTTCTTGAGAGTGGATTGATGGTAAGGCTGCAACATAAGATACACCATGTCTCCAACCTCAAAAGTCCGCTCAGTCCTCTTCTGATCTACATACTGCTTTTGCTGATTTTGTGACTTAGTTAGATTATCCTTGAGAGTCTTAAGAAGGTCTTGAATCTCCTGTAACAAATCACCTGCACTAGGCACTCTACTATCACTCAAAAGCAGATCCATAAAATTGGGTGCCTCATACCCATAAAGGGCCATAAAGGATGACATCTGAATAGACATGTGATAAGTGGTATTGTAGCAATACTCACAAAGATAAATCCACTTTACCCATGCCCTCTATTGCCCTGCTATATAATTTCTGAGATATCCCTCCACTGTTAGGAACCTATGTGTTCCTTCTATTTATTTTGTTAGAGTAGTGTTGTTGGACGCATATGCTTTGTAAGTCGTCCCGTGAGTATATTTTATTATCCCACATGCATAGGTAGTATTACTTTTCTAGATCGTACCCAGTATATAAGAATAGGTTGAGGCCCTTGATGAGCACGGACGAATTTATTGTATTGAGCTTGCTCAAAGGAGGTTACCCCCTCGAAGTGGCCTGCGATCAGTAGATTCATTCTGAGTTCTGCTATCACTTTGTATTCTGTTATTTCGGGCATTCTCACGATATTGCTATAAGAAGGTTCTTCACATCTGGTATCAGAGCACTCTCTTGGGCTTGCTGGGTGGAAATTACATCAAATTTTTTTCTGTCGTGGCCTTCAGGTTCCTCTCACTTCTAATATCTCTTGTTATTGCAATAACTCTTTTCAGTTGTTTTGTCTGTGAGTAAATTTTTCTACGTCGACTGTTCAAAAAAAAAAAAAAAAAAAAGAGTAAAATTTTTTCTGTTTTTTAGTCGTAGCTTCCTTATTTGCTTTCTGTTTCTGCTCATACTTCTGTAGAACGTCTGCAATATCATTTCCAGATGTGAAGAACCTCCTTATAGCAATATCGTGAGAATGCTCGAAATAACAGAATACAAAGTAATAGCAGAACTCAGAATGAATCTACTGATCGCAGGCCACTTCAAGGGGGTAACCTCCTTTGAGCAAGCTCAATACAATAAATTCGTCCATGCTCATCAAGGGCCTCAACCTATTCTTATATACTGGGTACGATCTAGAAAAGTAATACTACCTATGCATGTGGGATAATAAAATATACTCACGGGACGACTTACAAAGCATATGCGTCCAACAACACTACTCTAACAAAATAAACAGAAGGAACACACAGGTTCCTAACATCCCCTCTCCCTTAGAAAAAAGCTTTGTCCTCAAAGCTTAAGGTGTGGAAATTGTTGTTGAATCTGAAGAAGGGGTTCCCAGGTAGCATCCTCTAGTTGCATGCCATGCCACTGAATCAAGACCTCAGAGATGGAGCAAGAGCGAAGCTGGCGAGTGCACTGGTCAATGATTGCCACCAGCTCCAGGATAATGGATCCTTCCGTATCCATTTCAGGGAGAGTAGTTTGTGCTCTGACAGTGGTACCCAGAACTTTCTTTAGACAAGAAACATGAAAGACTGGATGAATGCGGGAAGAAGGAGGAAGTTCTAGTTTATAAGCAACTGAACCAATCTTCTGCAGAACCTTATAAGGCCCATAAAATTTTGGGGCCAGCTTATGACGCCCTTTCAACTTTAGGGAGGATTGTTTGTATGGCTGTAGACGAAGAAAAACCATATCCCCAACTTGAAATGAGCGCTCAGAACGGTGTTGATCTGCTTGCTGTTTCATCCGATTACGGGCCATGTGAAGATTATCCTGTAAGGTACGAAGAATCTGATCCCTGCTGCGGAGAACTATGTCAACTGCCTGGACTGGTGAGCTGTTGGGAGTGTAGGGAAGGAGCACTGGAGGTGCCTGACCATAGACTGCTTCATATGGAGTCATTTTAGAGGCAGTGTGGTAAGAGGTATTGTACCACCATTCAGCTAAAGGGAGCCACTTGGCCCACTGATGTTGCTGTTCGGAAGTGAAGCAACGAAGATAAGTTTCCAAGCATTTATTGACAATTTCAGTTTGACCATCAGTTTGTGGGTGATAGCCCGAACTCATCCTCAGTTTGGTGCCAGTTTTCTGAAACAGTTCAGTCCAAAAATGACTGGTAAAAGTTGCATCACGATCAGAGAAAATGGAAGAAGGAAGTCCATGAAGACGAAATATCTGGTCCATGAAGATTTGTGCAACAGAGGAGGCAGTATAGGGGTGGCTGAGGGCACAAAAATGACTATATTTTGAGAGACGATCAACCACAACCAAGATCACTGTCTTGCCACCAGATTTAGGAAGCCCTTCAATGAAATCCATAGAAATATCAGTCCAAATCCGTGTAGGGATGGGCAATGGTTCGAGCAAGCCAGGAAGGAGGGTCGTTTCACCCTTGTGGCGTTGGCAAGTATCACATTCAGCCACCATCTGTTGAATCGTCTGTTTCATCCCTTTCCAAAAGAAGTTTCTCCTTGCTCGCTCATAAGTTTTGAGGAAGCCTAAGTGCCCTGCTGAAGGAGAAGCATGGAGTTCATAAAAAATAGCCTGATGTAGAGCTGGGTTCTGAGGAAGCACTAGCCGACCCTTGTATCGAAGAGAAGCACCATCCCAAGAGTAATGTGGTATAGCAGAAGGATTATTGGCTAGCTGGTGAATGATTTGAGATAAAGAAGAGTCACTGTCATAGCCCTGCTGAACAGACGCTAACCAATTGGGAATGGGCATAGAAATAGCGGAAAGGGAAGCTTGATTATCAAATGTGCGAGAAAGAGCATCTGCCACAATATTCTCCTTACCCTTCTTGTAGGTGATCTCATAATCATACCCCATGAGTTTGCTGACCCATTTCTGTTGTATAGGAGAGGATACCCGTTGTTCCAGGAAGTATTTCAGACTTTGGTGATCGGTTCTGATGCAAAAATGACTCCCTAAGAGGTATGGCCGCCACTTCTGTACAGCATGCAAAATAGCCATCATTTCTTTTTCATAAGTAGAGAGGGCTAGATTCTTACCAGAGAGGGCTTTGCTAGTGAACGCAATAGGATGGTCACCCAGGGTCTCTCAGCATCATCAGTTCACACCGTATGGAAAAACTTCTTAAGAAGAATTCACATGGTGTCATCGCTCAGCTCCATTCCATTCAGATGCAGCCATCAACAGTCTCTAGCACTCCTGTCGATCTCCAACACATTTTGGACAAGTATTCTGGTATATTTGCTGAACCTGTGGGATTACCTCCTTCTCGTCCAGAGGACCACCGTATTCAGCTCCTTCCTGGCAGTGTTCCGCCCAACATCAGGCCCTACCGCTACCCATTTCATCAGAAGACCGAAATCGAGATACTTGTCTGTGACTTACTGAAGCAAGGTATTATTCGCCCTAGTACCAGTTCCTTTTCTTCTCCAGTTCTGCTTGTTCGCAAAAAAGATGGGTCATGGCGACTCTGCATTGATTTCCGAGCACTTAATCATCTCACTATAAAGGACAAGTTTCCCATTCCAGTTGTTGATGAACTTCTTGATGAACTTCATGGGGCTCATTTTTTCTCCAAGTTAGATCTTCGTTCTGGGTATCATCAAATTCGGGTTAATGAGGAGGATATACCTAAAACTACCTTCCGCACACATGATGGTCACTATGAATTTTTAGTCATGCCCTTTGGCCTCACGAATGCTCCTTCAACATTTCAGGCAGTGATGAATAACATATTTCGACCATACCTCCGGCAATTCATTCTGGTCTTCTTTGATGATATCCTCATATATAGCAAAACTTGGGCTGAGCATCTCCATCATCTGGAGCTTGTCTTGCAACTTCTCTCTGATCATCAACTCTGTGCAAAACTATCTAAATGTGTGTTTGGCCAGGAGGAAGTGGAGTATCTCGGGCATATTGTTGCACACCATGGAGTGCGGGTGGATCCTACAAAAATAGATGCCATGAAAACTTGGCCGCATCCTAAAACTCTCAAGAGCCTTCGGGGTTTTTTGGGGTTGACTGGCTACTACCGCAAGTTTGTCAAGGATTACGGGAAAATTGCAGCACCATTGCAAGCTCTGTTAAAAAAGGATGCCTTCTCCTGGACCCCTGTTGCTGAGACTGCATTTGAACAACTGAAACAGGCTATGTGCAGTACACCTGTTCTCGCGATGCCAGATTTTTCCAAACCCTTCACTATTGAGAGTGATGCTTGCGGCAATGGATTGGGTGCTGTTCTCCTGCAAGATGACCATCCTATTGCGTTCACTAGCAAAGCCCTCTCTGGTAAGAATCTAGCCCTCTCTACTTATGAAAAAGAAATGATGGCTATTTTGCATGCTATACAGAAGTGGCGGCCATACCTCTTAGGGAGTCATTTTTGCATCAGAACCGATCACCAAAGTCTGAAATACTTCCTGGAACAACGGGTATCCTCTCCTACACAACAAAAATGGGTCAGCAAACTCATGGGGTATGATTATGAGATCACCTACAAGAAGGGTAAGGAGAATATTGTGGCAGATGCTCTTTCTCGCACATTTGATAATCAAGCTTCCCTTTCCGCTATTTCTATGCCCATTCCCAATTGGTTAGCGTCTGTTCAGCAGGGCTATGACAGTGACTCTTCTTTATCTCAAATCATTCACCAGCTAGCCAATAATCCTTCTGCTATACCACATTACTCTTGGGATGGTGCTTCTCTTCGATACAAGGGTCGGCTAGTGCTTCCTCAGAACCCAGCTCTACATCAGGCTATTTTTTATGAACTCCATGCTTCTCCTTCAGCAGGGCACTCAGGCTTCCTCAAAACTTATGAGCGAGCAAGGAGAAACTTCTTTTGGAAAGGGATGAAACAGACGATTCAACAGATGGTGGCTGAATGTGATACTTGCCAACGCCACAAGGGTGAAACGACCCTCCTTCCTGGCTTGCTCGAACCATTGCCCATCCCTACACGGATTTGGACTGATATTTCTATGGATTTCATTGAAGGGCTTCCTAAATCCGGTGGCAAGACAGTGATCTTGGTTGTGGTTGATCGTCTCTCGAAATATAGTCATTTTTGTGCCCTCAGCCACCCCTATACTGCCTCCTCTGTTGCACAAATCTTCATGGACCAGATATTTCGTCTTCATGGACTTCCTTCTTCCATTGACTCTGATCATGATGCAACTTTTACCAGTCATTTTTGGACTGAACTGTTTCAGAAAACTGGCACCAAACTGAAGATGAGTTCGGGCTATCACCCACAAACTGATGGTCAAACTGAAATTGTCAATAAATGCTTGGAAACTTATCTTCGTTGCTTCACTTCCGAACAGCAACATCAGTGGGCCAAGTGGCTCCCTTTAGCTGAATGGTGGTACAATACCTCTTACCACACTGCCTCTAAAATGACTCCATATGAAGCAGTCTATGGTCAGGCACCTCCAGTGCTCCTTCCCTACACTCCCAACAGCTCACCAGTCTAGGCAGTTGACATAGTTCTCTGCAGCAGGGATCAGATTCTTCGTACCTTACAGGATAATCTTCACATGGCCCGTAATCGGATGAAACAGCAAGCAGATCAACACCGTTCTGAGCGCTCATTTCAAGTTGGGGATATGGTTTTTCTTCGTCTACAGCCATACAAACAATCCTCCCTAAAGCTGAAAGGGCGTCATAAGCTGGCCCCAAAATTTTATGGGCCTTATAAGGTTCTGCAGAAGATTGGTTCAGTTGCTTATAAACTGGAACTTCCTCCTTCTTCCCGCATTCATCCAGTCTTTCATGTTTCTTGTCTAAAGAAAGTTCTGGGTACCACTGTCAGAGCACAAACTACTCTCCCTGAAATGGATATGGAAGGATCCATTATCCTGGAGCCGGTGGCAATCATTGACCAGCGCACTCGCCAGCTTCGCTCTCGCTCCATCTCTGAGGTCTTGATTCAGTGGCATGGCATGCAACCAGAGGATGCTACCTGGGAACCCCTTCTTCAGATTCAACAACAATTTCCACACCTTAAGCTTTGAGGACAAAGCTTTTTTCTAAGGGAGAGGGGATGTTAGAAACCTGTGTGTTCCTTCTGTTTATTTTGTTAGAGTAGTGTTGTTGGACGCATATGCTTTGTAAGTCGTCCCGTGAGTATATTTTATTATCCCACATGCATAGGTAGTATTACTTTTCTAGATCGTACCCAGTATATAAGAATAGGTTGAGGCCCTTGATGAGCACGGACGAATTTATTGTATTGAGCTTGCTCAAAGGAGGTTACCCCCTCGAAGTGGCCTGCGATCAGTAGATTCATTCTGAGTTCTGCTATCACTTTGTATTCTGTTATTTCGGGCATTCTCACGATATTGCTATAAGGAGGTTCTTCACATCCACCCATTTGTTTACTATCTCTATTTGACCATTTGTCTAAGGGTGGTAGCTAGTACTCAGAGTGAGCTCTGTCGCACACAACCTAAATAGCTCCTGGCAAAAGTGACTCATAAACCTGCTGTCTCTGTCACTTACAATGCTCTGAGGTAAGCCATGTAATCTGAATATCTCTTTGAAGAACAACTTTGCCACTTGTGTAGCAGTGTATGTAGCAGTGATTGGAAAGAAGTGTGTAAACTTTGTAAGGCGATCCACAACCACATATATGCAGTCTCTGCCTTGGGCTCTAGGCAGTCCTGTGATGAAGTCCATAGACAAACACTCCCACTTCCTATCAGGAATCGAAAGTGGCTGAAGTAAACTGGCTGGATAGGAGTGTTCTTGCTTATTCTGCTAGCAAGTGGGACACTCCCTAACATATTGAAGTACCTCTGCTTTGAGCCCTTTCCATGTGAATTGCTCTCTAATCTGTCGGTATGTCTTGTAGAAACCAAGATGTCCTGCCATAGGTGAATCATAAAAAGATTTCAAAGCCACCCTCCTCACTACTGATCCTGGGACCAAAAATATTCATCCTTTGTAAATGATGAGCTCATTCACAAGGGTGTATCTGCTGTCCTGAATAGTCCCATCTATGAATCCAGCTGCCCAAGTGTCCTTTGTATACTCTGCAAGGATCAAGTGTCTCCAATCCTCTGATATGTCTGTCAATAAGCTCAAATGGGGCCTACGTGATAAGGCATTAGCAACTACATTTTGTGTCCCCTTAAAATATGTAGTGTCAAAGTCATAGGACTGTAACTTGCTCACCCACTTTTTCTGCCTATCATTGATATCTCGCTGCCCCAAAAAGTGTCTTAGGCTATTATGGTCAGTTTTGATACAAAATTTTCCACCTACCAAATATTGCCTGAATTTGGCCAAAGCATGCATAATGGCTAACATCTCCTTATCATATATGCTGAAGCTCCACTCTGGCCCTCTCAATTTCCTACTCTCATAAGCAATAAGGTGCTTCTCCTGCATAAGCACCGCTCCAATGCCCTCTCCGAAAGCATCACAATGTAGCTCAAAAGGTTTGCTGAAATTTGGTAATGCTAACACTGGACAACAAGTCATCAACCCCTTAAATTTCTCAAAACACTCCTGTGCCTCAAGAGTCCACAATAAAGCTCCCTTTCTCATCAAATCTGTCAAGGGTGCCACATGCCTAGAATATCCATCCACAAACCTTATGTAGAAACCACATAGTCCTAGAAAACCCCTCAACTATGTAAGGTTCACCGGTGAAGGCCACTCCACAATGGCACAAATCTTTTCAGGATCCATGCACATGCCCTCTGCACTGATGATGTGACCCAAGTACAACAACTCTATCATGCCCAAATCACACTTCGACTCCTTTGCATACAAGGATTCTCTATCCAATATACCCAGCACCATGTCCAGGTGAACCAAGTTCTCCTCCCAAGATCTACTATATACCAAGATATCATCAAAGAAGACAAGTACAAATCTCCTCAACTGAGGATGGAAAACCCTATTCATTGTTGCTTAAAAAGTAGCAGGTGCGTTAGTTAGCCCAAATGGCAAAACTACAAATTCAAAATGGCCACAATGACATCTAAAGGTTGTCTTCTCGATATCCTGCTCTCTAACTCTGATCTGGTGATAACCTGATCTCAAATCTATCTTTGAGAAGAAGCAAGCTCCATGAAGCTCATCTATCAACTCATCGATCTTGGGAATGGGGTATCTATTTTTAATCATCTTCCTATTAAGCACTCTGTAATCAATGCACATCCTCGATGTCCCATCCTTCTTCTTTACTAACACCACTGAAGAAGAAAAAGGAGATTTACTTGGTCTAATGTGGCCCATAGCAAGTAACTCCTTTATGGTTTTCTCAATTTCATCCTTCAACCTCTTCGGATGCCTGTATGGTGTAATCATGATGGGCTTAGCCCCCTCCTCTAACTCAATGATGTGCTTAATACCTCTGTCTAGTGATCTACCTGGTGGAATGTCACTGAACACCTTAGAGTGTTTAACTCTAAGCTCCTGAATATTAGGAGGATATTCAATCTTATGCTGTCGTTCCTGTGATGGCATCAACAAGCACTCTGCTACCCACTCTACCTGATCATGTCAAATCAATCTAGCCATTCTACGAAAAGAGACCATCTTGAGATCATTGTCTCTGATTGCCTTAAGAATATGTGTCTTCCCATTCACTTTAAACCTCATCTCCATCTCCTTGAGATTAAGAGTGAACTCACCAATATCGTGCAACCAACTCATTCCAAGAACTATATCTGTATCTCCCATAGGTACAACATAAAAATCTTCCTTAAAGTCATAATTATTAACTTTCAATGGGAGTCCAGTGATCCTATGATCACATTTGAGGACATAGCCATCCGCTACCCTCACTCTAATTCCCCCAAACTCCTTTGTTTGTATGCCACGCTTCTCCACCATCCTAGCATCAATGAAATTATGAGTGGCACCTCTATCAACCAAGGTTATGACTCGCTGTCCAGTGAGTACTCCTCTCATCTAGAATGACCCTTCTTGCTTAATACTAGTGAGAAGAGCTTCCCTAAGTTACCCATCTCCTTCCCCATCCTTGGAATCCATTTTAGACAAGTTTTCAGCCTTGTCTTCCTCTTTTTCACCATCTATTTCCTCTATATCAGACTGTTGTTCTGAATTATCTGATTCTAATTCCTCATAGTATGCCCACATAACTCTGTTAGCTTTTCCCTTTGGCCTAAGAGGACAATCATGGTTTGCATCATAGGGTCCCTTACAGTAGAAACATAATTTTTTCTTCCTCAAATCGTTTAATGTTTCCTTGTCAAAAGGTGCTGGAGTTTTATCTTTAGAATCATTTTTAAAATCAGTCCTCTCTGGTTTTTTATAAAATGGTTTGTTATCCTTACTAGAATATGCTCCTTTGGATTGAAATTTGTTTGTTGGGACTACATGTTCCATACTTCTTGCCTTTTTCATCGCTTCCTATAAAGAAATAGGATCAAATTCCTTTATCCAACCTCTCAGTGGTTCGGATAGGCACTCAATGAAAAGAACTATCAATCTATGCTCTGAAATGTTTGGCACCATGACTGCCAACCGCTGAAATTCACCAATGAAATACTCCAAGTTGCCTATTTGTTTTAGCTGTGCTAAGTCCTGGAAGTAAATCTCCGGATCTTTTTTGTCAAATCTTCCAACCAACCTATCCACGAAGTCCTGGTATTCTGTCACTTGGTTATGCTGAAGTGTTACCATACCATAGTACCACCAATCATGTGTTATTCCCTCCAAATGCAAGGTGGCATATTTGATAGCTTCAATCTCTGTCATTGGCCTCAGTGCTAAAAATGTGTCAAGCTTATGAATCCAAGCTTGAGCTGTCATCTTACCACTCCCATCAAATGAAGGCATAGTAAGCTTGCCTGTAGCCCTCTTCAACTCACTATTTTGACCTCTAGGCCTCCTATCTTGTCTGAGTGACTTGTAATGCTCTCTCCTCTGATTTACAAAGTGTTCAAAGGTCATCCTCTCCCGAACCTGTAGAGCTAATAATTCCCATTCATCAATTGCAGCCATGAGTGCATCTGTGAATATGGGGTCTCCTGTCGCCTCCTCTATCGGAGCTTCTTCTGGCTCCTCCAAAAAAAATGTAGGGCGTGTAGGCCTATCAACTATTCTAGAATGGGTCTGTTGTGGTCCCTGATTACCTATAACACTCTTGTTATCTCCCTGTTCTCCTGGCTCCCCATTTTGTCTAACAGGTGGGTTCATCCTTTCTTCCATAGTAGTGAGTGCCTGTAATGCCTGTGCCATCTGCTGCTGCCCTGTAACCATAGCACGGTAGAATTCTCTGGTATCCTGATCATCATTATTCCTCCTATTTCTAGGTGGACTACCATCATGCCTCTCTTCCATATTTCCTCTTTCTTGTAACTGTTCTCTTTCAATCAGAGCTCTCCTACGAGTATGGTACTTGTGTGGTCCAATTTCTAGTGGCTGCATATGACACCCCAAACCCTTAGGATGGCATGAATGAGGCTCTAATACCAACGTAAGAACCCCAAATAGGCTCTACGCTGATCATTGTTTGTTTCCCTGGGTGTAATAATTGTTTTTGGTTTGTTTTTGAATGTTTTAAGCTATTTTTGGGTTTTTGAGTTGATGAAAAGAAAATACAAATATTGAAAACTAATCTACCTCAAATTATAACTCAAATCTGATTATAATGCTAATCAAATTCATTTATTCAGATGGCTCCTAATGTTTGTACAATACTTATTGCTGGAAGCATACATTAAAAACATCATCATTAATAGTTGAAAAAAACCTGATTTTTGTCTCCGATACGCAACCACGCTGCTGGTTGCTTCCTCCTTGGGCAGCGACTATCAAAAACCGCAATATTTAATCTCTAATTTTTAATTCACTGTAGTGCTGTACTGTTCACAACACTGTAGTTGCTGTTATAACCCCTTCCAACCTATAACAGATTCATCCAATTCTTCCCTACTAAACACAATATTGACTCCAGAATGAAGTCAACTCACAGGAAAAATTCAAGTGATATTTCACACCCTCAAATTGCATCAACTCTGAAGATACTATGTCCTCCATAGTCTGAGTTCTTCTCAAACTTGTAGAAACCCTTGTTGCCACAACTTCAAGAAATTTCACAAGGCAAAGTTTTTAAGCAATCCTCATAACCTGCTCTTGAAGGAAGACAAGGTTTGTTTATAAGGACTCCTCAAGTCTAGAATGAGTCTCCACGCTCAATGTGGGATAAAAGATATAATAATAACATAAAAAATGTTATTACATTAAAACTTAGAAAACCCCTTTTAATTTTTCCATAAGCTTGGACCCACAATTAATTGAAATGATGGCCCCTTTTATGATATCATGACCCTCACATAAGTTATATATTATAACTTAACAATATAGGCTCAAAACCAATAATGTTTATTTTAACTAAATAAACATTAATATCTCCATTATTACCCAACATTTTTGAATGTCATTTGGACTGGGGGCTAACATGATAGAACTGTATATGACCATACCCCTTTTCTAAAAATAGCAGGGGTCTATCTTTATAACTCCAAAACTGCTAAAAATAGCCTGACTAAGCCAAACTCAAAGGAAAACTCATCATAAACAAACTCTGGCAACCCAGAAGAGTACTCTGCTCTGGTCCTTGGAGGATCTCCACACCAAGGTGACCCTCTATCCAATCTTATTAGCCTATGAGGGTCTCTGATAGGCTAATCACTAGCTAAAGTGATGTCTCTAGCTAGAAGGGGACATCACAAAATTGACCATTTAAAATATATGGAGAATCTTGGACCTTTGAAATGATTTAGTAATGAGATGCGCCTGCATCAGGAAACCTACTCTGCAAGTCAGAAAGTGTCATTGAAATTATCATGTACAAGTTACTCTGGCAATTAACTAAACTCCACGGGTCCATATTGATCTCATGTGGCCACTAGTATCCTCTCATACTGACGAGGCATACTACAGAATGCACGATCGCAACCATGCGTTCTCACTACTCCCATCCTAGCCTGTACAAGCACTCAAGGCATGGGCGAGAACCAAAACAATTATCTTTTTAAGTTCATTTAATCCCCATTTAGTGTGTAAATGTGATCACTTATTAACCAAACTTACAATGAGTTACCCTGGTAGCCACTTAGGGCCCTGGCCCTCACTGCAAGCCACTTCTCGACACTACAAGTAGATTACCTACCCTAAGCTCATGGAATCATAAAATCACCACAATCCTATACAAGCGACTGTAAAGAAAATCCAAAAGATAATCCATAAAATGAGTCATCAAATATCCATGATAAAAGCATCAAATATCCATAAGAAGAATCATCAAATCCCCAAGATAAGAATCATCAAATCTCCATGAGCATCTGAAAAAGCATCCATAGAAAATCATGACCACAAAAGTTCTCTATTGGCAACTGAAGGCATCACTGATAATCATAAGTATCCATTGGTTCTCAATAACCAAAATATATCTCAAAATAAATCACCATATCCATTGGTTCTCAACAAGCAACCAAGAATATCTCAAAATCATACTGATTGAAGACTCCAAAATGGTTGAGTCAAAGCATGTCACAACATGACATCATCAAAAAATAAATCAACACTTTAGTCCCATCATGGTGACTACAAAGTAATCCAAAGATAACTGATTGATGACCCAAAAATGATTAGCTCAAGTGTCTTATATGCATACATCTCATCTTCACACATGAAGACTAATGAACAGTAACAATCAGTAATTACAAACATTTCATAGAGCATATGATCACATTACCATGGTTTGATTTATAAAGATCGAGACCAAATAAGATCAACATGCCATCACATCTCATAACCCCCAAGCCTCTGGTAACAACTTAGGACTGGTCAACACTAGTCAACCCAAAGACCCAAAAGAAGAAGCATAAAAATACACAATGCAAACACATGTTTTGGTTTACTAAATTCACATAGTTGAATCAAATGTAAAGGTTTCCTATTTTCTGTTTGCAAGTATACTTTCAAGTGGCTTAAGTTTCATCATTTGACCTACAAGTCAACTCGATTGTTTCCCGATAGCATTATTCTTTCATTATTAAGAATTACATTCTAAGAATAACTTAAGGATAAATATTTACTCCTTAAACTGATCATCATTGACCTTTAATTAAATTGTTCTCTTCATTTAACTAAGATCCATATTACTAATTAAATAACTTTTCAAGGATCATTATTTGTTATAAGAACCAATTACTAGTCTTCGAATAAGAAGATTATAACTTTATTAGAATGATCAATTAAATCAATCAATTAATATAAGTTCACAATCCATGACCTTTTATCATTCTAATAATTCTCAATTAAGTCTTAATTGAATATTATTAAAATTTAAGCCTCTTAATTCAACCGTTATCATCATTGACAATCATATAATATCTAAAGTCATAATTCAAGTCATAAGACTTGTAGGGCCCATTTTCCGTTGCACCAAAAGCCATGAATTTTAGTGAACATGGAACACCACATAATTAACCACCTGTGGGTAGGGGAGCGCGTCGCATCACCCAACAATCTCCCCCTCGATGCGCATATCAGGTGCTTACGCGGGTCGGGAAGGCACCGGGGAGATTTGAACCCATGACTAAGCCAAAACCAGGCTTTGATACCAATTGTAGGGCCCATTTGTCATTGCACCAAAAGCCATGACTTTTAGTGAACATGGAACACCACATAATTAACCACCTATGGGTAGGGGAGCGCGTCGCATCACCCAACAATCTCCCCCTCGACGCGCATACCAGGTGCTTACGCGGGTCGGGAAGGCACTGGGGAGATTTGAACCCATGACCAAGCCAAAACCAGGCTCTGATACCAATTGTAGGGCCCATTTGTCGTTGCACCAAAAGCCATGACTTTTAGTGAACATGGAACACCACATAATTAACCACCTGTGGGTAGGGGAGCGCGTCGCATCACCCAACAAGACTTATCAACTTCAATATAGATAATTTATAATCTCGTTAAAATAATTATATCAATTAGATCTCTATTACATAACTTAATTATTAATTAAATCTAATTAACTCTCATTAATTAATTTATTTAATAATTGCATAACCATAGCAATGTTTCAATTAATACCAGTTGACTAATAACCAACTAGAATTCTATAAGTTGAAAGTCAACTATAATTCAATACTCAAATGATCATATTAAGAATTCAATAATAATAATCTTGTTAATAATTAATAACAAGCTATATTGAAAATCTTAATAATAATTCTATGATGACCACATTCGTCTTTCTTATATGAATACCGATGTTTTCTTAATTAATCTATATTATCAATAATCATTTAGATCATTAGACTATTATTTATTAATAATTTATTAGACCCAACAAACATTAATAAATGATAAACTATAAATAATCGATCTAGAAAAAAATTTAACATAAGCTTCATTAGTTAACTCTTAATACCATTAAGGTATATCAATAATTTAGTTAATAATATATAACGTATTAATAATACCATAGTAATTCAAATTATAACAATGCTATAACAATGACTCCATGTCAATTAAATCCATTATCATTAAAGTCTCCGCATTTAAAAACGTAATATAAAATTACAATCTCTAAATTATTTAATATATATTAAATAGTATTTAATATACATTATAAAAAGTCCACTATATAAACTATATTAAAATCTCTTTTCTTTTAATTTTCTCTCATTTAAAAATTCATTTACTTAGATTGACTAATAATTAATTACACTTCTTCTACTACTAACTAATCTTAATTAAAATTGATTTAATTAGATTAGATAATAAACCATATAAAACTAATGCATATTAATAAGATTCTAATAAATAAAGATTACAATAATATCTTTAATTCATTCCATGCTTTGATATATTATTTATGTGAAGTTTAAGCATAAAGAACTTTTGGTTATGGAAAATGGAAAAATATCTGTCATTGAATAAAATAGTCTCAGTACAAGGGCCATATCTTCCTAATGAACTGTTGGATTGGGCTAAAATTAAAATATGTTTGAGAGGGCCAAGTTGTGCTAATTTTGACTAGAGCGATCAAATAAATTCAATCACGATAAAAAGTTATGAATGACTGAGTTTGGATCTATCCAAAGGGCAGTGACAGAACAATTTGTGATGAATTAAGAATTTTCTCTTAAAATAATTGTTCTCTAAACTTAACCATAAAAGGGTTTGTTCATATGCATTTAAAAATATAATTGATAGAAAGATTACATCTAATCATTCAAATTTTCACCTTAAAATTTTTATTTTAATTCCAAATCTTGTCTTTCTAATTTAATATAAATTTTAACCCAAACCTGATTCATATCTAGTTATTTCTCCTTAATTGGATCTAGGGTTTTTCTATTATTTTCTTCTTAACCAAATAGCATATCTAGATTCCAATTTTAAAATTGCAGATCCAATCACAGAGAATATTTAGACACATACAGCAGACATGATGAAGACAGGAAGAGAAAGAGTACAAATAAATTATGTGATTATCACGACTGCACCTAAAAATTGATGCTAATTTGCCATGCCTTAGAAGTCCATAGAGAATCTCTTCCTTCTCCAACATTTACAATTCCTCCAAGATCCAAGCCAGCCGAATCCTCCAAGTGACTAGAAGTGCTAGAAGAAGAATGAAAGCATATAGAAGTATATGAGCATGTAAAAATATATGAGCATGTAGAAACATATGAGCATGAAGGAGCATATGAGCATGAAGGAGCATATGAGCATGAAGAAGAATATGAGCATGTAAGCTTGAAGCTTTCATTTTTAGCTTGTAGCTTGTAGCTTCCATTAAGCTTGTAGCTTCCATTAAGCTTGTCCAAACACACTAGGAGAGCCTCTATTTAAGGGCCTCTAAGATGCATCTAGAGTGTCTCTAGAAATAACTAGAAGATAAGCATGACAACCAACCATGGGTCTTCTCCAACCTTCTAGATAAGTCTTAAGGTTGTAGACACTATGTGCTCAAATAAAATGCTAACTCCTAAGTGTAGACAACTAATGCATTCTTAGAGTGCAAACTTCTGTGTTGTCTACATGACAACTTTCAAGAACTTGCCAACTTCTATGTGAGAAAATATTAAAATAATGCACATTAATTAATTTAATATTTACTTTTACTCTTTTCAATTTAATTTATTTATTTATTAAATCTCATGCACTAACTTTAATATCTCCACTTTTCAAACTTAATATATTTATATTTTAAGCACATGAAATCTAAAATCTTTTAATAATTTTAATATATTTTCCACTTTTAAATTTTATTTTTCAAAACTTAATTGCTAAAATATTTATTATCTTTAATAATAATATTATTTAGTCATTTATTTAAAAATGAGCTCCAAATATATTATTATTAAAATAAATATTGTCGCATTCCAAATTTAAACTTATAACTTTTATTTTTAAATTTAATTATTTTATTTAATTAATTTTTCAATTAATTAAATAAAATAAATATTAAAATATCATATTAATTTTCTATTAAATTAAACCATTAATTAAATCTTTTAATTAGGCTTAATTAATAGAAAATACTCCAAAAACTCACAAAGGTAAAAATATGAAAACCCATCATAGCCAAAATACATACAAAATCAAACTAAGGGTTAATATCATGAATTACGTTATCCAACGCATTCGAACGGTACTCAACTCAGATAGTTATCCTAATTTTCCAATTAGAACAAATGGCTTAAAGGGTTGGAGATTTGGACTTGAGAATTTATCTCCCCTCTCTTATCATTGAGATAATATGATAGGGTACACTCATCCTGGCAATTTAGGAAAGTCGATACCTGGTACCTGTAACCTGTATAAAAACCATGCATGTACAAGCACAATATATAGTAAACTAAACATGCAATGGTAGGAAGTGGTGCATTGTGTAGATCTCGACTAGTAGGTGACTATGACTCCCTTCCTTAACCACATCAGACACGCCATACAAAAGAAAACATGCAAAGCAAACACACACACCATACACATGCAAGTATGGGGTAAGTATCCATAAGAAAACACATATGATAATAAATCATCTTACTAATCATCATTAATAACTGAAAGCAATGTAATGATCATCATGCATACATGAAATATAAAGTCTAAGTGATCTCATCACATAATAAACTGAATCTATAGCACAACATCTCATAGTCTCAAAACAATACTGCTAACCATCAACATAAAACTAGCTCTTAAAAGAGTTCAACAATGTTAGCAAAATGCGAACTAAGGGCAGGCACTACAACATATATATATATATATATATATGTATATATATATATATATATATGTATATATATATATATATATATGTATATATATATATATATATGTGTATATATATGTCTATGTATATATATATGTATGTATGTATATATATATATATATATATCTATGTATATGAATATATATATACATATGTGTGTATATATATATATATCTATGTATATGTATATATATATGTATGTATATATATATATATATATATATATATATATATATATATATATATATATATATATATAGATAGACAGATACCCATAAAAATGTATGTATCTATATGCAACTAAAAGTAGGCAAATAAAGATAAGCGAAATGGGGAATACAAGAGTAGTAAGAATGTACAACCATCAAGAAGAAACACAAAATAAAATGCAAAAAAATTGAAAATTGAAGAAAATTAATACAAAAATTAAAAATCTATACAAATGTAAACAAACAAATATATATATTTGTTTATTTATATATATATATATATATATATACCTATTATGCAACAAATAAATAAAAATATAAAGCACATGCACAGTTTATATATATATAACGTTTCAGGTAAATAAATAAATAAAATATGAAAACTAAGGGAAAAAAAGAAGAAGACACAAGCACACTAATAAATCACTAGAAAGTGTGTGCATGTGTTTTATGTGTGTGTGTGTATGTATATATATATTGATGGGGGTACACTCTGCTACCACTGACAAAGGTATGCTCTGATACCACTTGATGGGGACACGACCCAAACACAAAATGGACACAATAGGAAAGAGAAAATTTTATTAACTGTGAAAATATGCCAGTACATTCAGTACAGAGAAAAATAGACTTCAAAACATGCCCTATGGGCTTACAATAGCATAAATCTAGAGATAATTTCTCCTTTTTGTATCTCCACTCAAACTTCACTCCAAACTGCCTTTTACAATGCTAGAAATGTTCTTAAATAGACTCCAAAGGGTTAAGGATTAGGAATACATTCTAGAAAGTGCTAGTTGGCATCTATCAACCAAGTAGAAGGCTCCAGAAGCTGTGTTAGAAGTTGATGCAAAATCTGGAAGAATCCAAAAACGGTATCCAAACCTTCGGGAGGCATAACTTTTGAATCGTAGCTTCGATTGACAAACCGTTTACATTTCCAAAAAGCTCTCGAAGCGCTCTATAGCCCTATGGATGAGATTTTAACCTCCCCCATTTTTTGGTCCTTTTCAAGCTCATTTAATACCCCTAACCTAACTTTGAAGCATTCTTAGGAGGTCTCCAAAAATCAAAAAATTGTAATAACTTTCAAACTGTGGGGCCTTTTGACCTATTTCTTTCTCTGGAATGATCAAAATTATAATTAAAATCATTTGATCAATTTACACCTTCTAGTTAACCAAAATGTTGGCTCAATTACATACTCCTATTTTTTTGGCATTTACACGTATCCCAAGGTGTTCAAATACTCTATCCTAGAACACTAATAGTGGAACTGTAAGAGTTGGAACCTTTATTTGACCCAAATGGGTATCCAAAAATGAAAACACATGAAATAGAAACTAAGTCTACATACATTTTTTTGGTTGACACAGGATTGCCCTTATACTTCTGGATGCTCCTGCATTAGACACCCAGGGTAGATTTAAAAGTGACCCTGTCACTTTATGAATGGTAGAGGAAATCTCGAATGGGAAACCTTAGCTATTGAAATCCAATTTGAGTCCTCTATCGTCTGTCCTTTCCACTTGACCAAATACTCTTCATACTGCCTATTTCTGGTACTCCTACCCACACGACTATCCAGAATCTCCTCTATCTCCTCCTTCTTAGAAGTAGGAATTGGACATGGCTCTAACATCAGCTCCCCATCTGCACCATCATCATGATACTCTGTTAAGTCTGCAATGTTAAAAATAGGAAAATATGAATACCATCTGGAAATTCCACCTCATATGCATTTCCTGATTCATGTTTCTTAAGAATTTTGTAGGGGCCAAATTTCTTCATTTTCAGCTTTTTGTAAGTACCGGATGGAAATCTTTCTTTTCATAAGTGTACCATGACTAGATCCCCTACTTGGAATTCCTTATGTCTTCTCCTTTGATCAGCCCTAGCTTTATACTCTTGATTCATCTTGGTAATGTGTGCCTGAACCTCCTTATGTAGATGCTTGATATGTTCAGCAAACTCTTCAGCTTCAACACTTGTCCTCTCCCCTTACTCTATCTTCCTCAACTTTGGTGCAGTCCTTGGGCTACTTCCATATACAATTTGGAATGGTGATCTACCAGTACTCCTATTTATAGAGTTATTGTAAGCAAATTCTGCTTGTGGTAGAATCAAATCCCACCCCTTGGGTTTATCCCCAACTAAACATCTGAGCAAATTGCCCAGACTTTTGTTTGGTCGTCAGTCTATGGGTGATGTGTAGAACTGAATTTCAAGTATATTCTCAACTTCTTCCACAATGTTCTCTAGAAATACCCTACAAATTTAGTATCTCTGTCAAAAACTATACTCCTTGGAAGACCATGTAGTCTTACCACCTCTCTGAAAAACAAGTCTGCAATATGGACAACATCATGAGTTTTGTGGCATGGAATGAAATGTGCCATTTTGGAGAACCTATCAACCACCACAAATACTAACTCATTACCCCTTTATGTCCTTGGCAATCCAAGAACAAAATCCATACTTATGTATTCCCATGGCTTTGATGGAATAGGCAATGGCTGATATAGTCTAGTATTGTGATTAAATCCCTTGGCAACTTGAAAAATTTGACAACTTTGTACAAACTTCTTCACATTCTGTGAAATCTGAGGCCAAAAATAATATTATCTAAGAATGGAAATGGTCTTATCATGACCAAAATGTCCTACTATCCCTCCACTGTGTTTCTCTTTAATCAAGTTTTCCTTCATGGAACTCCTTGGAATGCATAATTGACTACCCTTGAATAACATGCCATCCTAAATCAGATAGTCTAAGCACTTAGTTTTGTCTACAACAATAGTCTCCTTAGTAGATTTCCATGCTTTAGTAAAATTAGGATCCTTAAGGCATAGATTCTTGAGTTCATCAAACCCAACTACTTCAACCCGCATTACTGTAAGCAACAACTGTCTCCTACTTAATGCATCTACAACCCTGTTAGATTTTCCACTTCTATCCTTCAACACAAATGTATAGCTCTGCAAGAACTCTACCCACTTCATATGCCTCTGATTCAATTGACCTTGGCTATTTAAGTACTGTAATGCCTGATGATCAGTATACAAAAGGAATTCCTTTGGCAAAAAATAATGCCTCCATTTCTTTAAGGTTTGAACTATTGCATAGAACTCTTGATCATAAACATAATACTTCCTTTTCGCATCATTCAATTTTTCACCAAAATATGCAATAAGCTTACCTTCTTGGCTTAATACAACCCCAATAGCACTGCCACTAGCATCACAATCCACCTAGAACACCTTTCTAAAATCTAGAAGTGCTAACATAGGTTGTTCTATCACCTTCTTCTTCAACAATTCAAAACTTCTCGCAGCTACCCTAGTCCATTGAACTCTTTTCTATCCCCTCTTATTCTGTCAGTTAGGGGTGCACATATGCCACTAAAATTCTTAATCAACTTCTTGTAAAAACTAACCAGACCATGAAATGATCTTAATTTAATAGTAGACCTTGGAGTAGGCCATTCCAAGATGGCTTTTACCTTCTCTGGATCCATTTTGATACCTTTAGGTGATATAAAAAAATCCAAGTAG